>JABEER010000199.1:0-68577 GCA_014824405.1 Fusarium sp. NRRL 66896 | reverse complement strand
TTTTTTTTTTTTTTTTTTCAAATCAGGCTCTACAGCCATTTCTAATGATATTGGCGCAGCTTTCTGTCGTTTCATTAATTTCTTAGAGTGCTATTTGTGATCCCATTGACTTACTGTATCTTCTTCATCAGCTCTAGTGGGATGTACGGATATCAAAGAGAGAAACAGAACAGTTCCAATGTAGAATTTGAACACTGCAGGCCAATTACCCGCATCGAGATTTATTCTTCTTGCTGATAGGTCGAGGTAACCTTTGGTGAGCAACTATAGAGAACAGAGACCTGGCGGAGGGGATTTCAAGCCCATAGTCCTCAGACCATAGTACACCGTTGCTCGAAAACTACGGCGGGTGTAGCAACTTCTAGCAGTTGAGTTTTCAAGGGCTTCGAAAGAGTCGTGGTGTGGGATAGCAGCCGACGTCTGCCATTCTTCGAGGTTCCATATGCGACGGCAGGTCTGGCACCTCCATTCGACGGAGGTTTCATCCTCCACTGCGGGCGCCCCTTAGGCAATTTCTTTGGTGTTTCTAGTAGATTTCAAGCATGGAGTCATTGAGCTGAGGAGCGATAAAGACTAGGGATGTGGCACATGATAGATAGCAAGCCACCATGTAGCTCGGTATTCTGACCAATCAACTGGTGCTAGCAATTCTTGAGTAACGGAGAACTACGCCTAGACAAGAGCAGTTTCTAATTTAAGATATTTATCTACTGAATAAATATGTACACTTAAATACCATAAATTCACTCCTTGGAGCGGTGAAATACCTTAGTTCTCGTCCATGAGATAAACATCGCGCTCGAGGGCACGAGTGTTGAGCTTGTATTTGTTAGCTAGACTGGCCTCCGTCGTATGAATTGACTAAACTTACCACCTTGGAAGGGATGTTGTGAAGATCAGTGATACCAATCTGAGCAGCATCCGCAAGGATCTCAGTCTTGAGAATCTGGATAAGCTTTTTGGGACCCTCAACACCATAGACGTTGGAGTACATGAAACTTGAAAAATATCAGCAAAAGTCTTAAACAATTAATGAAAGGAAAACTTACGGTCGACCAAGGCCAACAGCCTTGACTCCGAGAGCCAACAGCTTGATAACATCACTTCCATAACGAACACCGCTGTCGGCGATAACCTCGGTCTTTTTGAAGACTTCAGGGGCGTTGCGTCGTAGCTCATAGGCAATCTCAAGAGGAGAGGGGGAGTAATCAACTTGGCGACCACCGTGGTTGGATAGCCAGATACCATCGGCTCCAGCTTCAACAGCACGGAGAGCGTCCTCGGTGGTGGTGATGCCCTTGAGGATGATGGGAAGCTTGGTGTGAGACTTGATCTCCTTGAAAAGATCCCAGCTCAGGACAGACGTGGCACCGTTACTATTGCCGATTAGCCAAGTTTCATACATCACGAAGGGGTACATACGCATTGGTGGTATCGTAGCGAGCAGCACGGTGACGAGTAGATGTAGCAGGAGCATCAATAGTCCAGACAAAGGCCTTGACGCCCTGGTCCTCAGCACGCTTCATAGCATCCCAAGTAACAGAGAGGTTGGCGTTGGAGTAGATCTGCTGGAAGATAGTGTTTCCACGCTTCTTGCGCTGAGCACCAATCTCCTCAATGGTCTTAGTAGCATACAGAGCAGCAACGTAAAGGATATCCTCGTCAGCAGCTGCGTCAACAAAGTTGAGTTCACCGCGGTCGGAGTCACCATAGCCAGCACGAGCGGCAGGTGAGATGAAGATAGGAGCACTGAAGTTATGACCCAGGATAGTAACACCGAGAGTCTCGTTGAGGCCCTTCACGCCGGCAAGTTGGTGAGGTCGAAGTCTAGCCTTCTCCCAGACCTTGAGGTTGTTGCGGTAGGCCCACTCTCCCGCAGCAGCAGTGCGGTAGAAAGCATATTGCTGATCAGTCAAGACTTGGCGGGCAGCAAAGTCAAAGTCTGGGACACCACGGATATCTTTGAGCAGAGGACGGCTGCCCTCGGTCCAGTTAGTGCTGGTGAGGTAAGTGTTAAGACCAGTGTCAGGCTCGTTGAGCCAGGGCTCATAGGCGGAGACAGCAGCTGCTAGAGAGGCAATGATAGTTGAGGTACGCATAATGAATGAATTGACCTGCCGGAGGTTATAGTAAAGATCGACTGTAGCACCTAGGCTAAGAGATCAAAGACTGACTATGATAAGTGAGGAAAGAGACAAAACTCAAGAACCAAAAGAAAGAAGAAACACGCCTGGATAAATGGAAATACCTGGACCAAGGCGTCACCGGGGCTGTATTCCGTTATGGCATGTCCTTAACTTTGCTGGTGGAGCTTCATGCCCTGAGGTTAATGAAGAGTGGGCACTGCTATGCCTTCTCGGATCTAGCCTGTGGCACTCGTGGGGGTTGATGTCTTGATCAGATTGATAAGATCCATCAAATCAAGGAGAGCAAGAGGAAAAATTCGCCGATAATGTAGTGTTAGTCCAGAATAAATAGTTCTACGCGTTACAATCGGGGTCAAGACAATACAGGTCTACTGTTGAATATTCTATCCCTAGACTCTTTAGTTTTGTCTTTTCTTGCTTGACTGCTTCTATGTTTGACGTCTCTTTCAGATGGTATCATATGTCCCAGATTGTCAAATTCCCAAGCCTGCTGTCCAAAATTCCCTGTTGAGAGCGGCGAAGGGCCTCATTAGTTCTATAGATGATACAATTCACTCTCCCATGTTCCGAAACAGCCCATACTCCACTATTCATCCCATCTCAACCGCGATGAAGTGGGATGCTGAATAACCCTCACTTTAGCCTCAACTCCACGATCCAACAGTTGTGGAGTTCATCCACTTTGACAACGGCCAAGGGTCTCTAACAGGAAAGCAGAAACTTGTTCAAGACAAAGTGGATTCTGCCATCTTAGAACAAGACTTGTACTACTTATTACATAGGCAATGATCGGCATATTTCTGTCTTGACAAGCTGAATTGTAGACTCTAGCTTGCAACATGGTAATTTTTCCGTCCCGCAAGGCGAAACTTTAAAATATTATTAGCCTGGCATGGACGATATCCACCATTAGCTACACCAGTATCAAATATTTACTCCTTTAAGATTGTTTGGTCGAACTGACATTCTTGGCGCATGAGCCGATCAGCCGGAACCTTTGCCTTGGTAATGGATTCCCATGAGTCTTTGCTTCTTCTGGTCATGAAACATCAGAAACTATCGGCTGTTTATGCACTATGGTTCATTCTTCCTATTGGTGTGGTTTGAAACGACCGGCGAATAATTTCGCATAGGCATGATAGTAACCTTATTCTTGGCTTGTATACTAGCCGAGCTTATAAATGCTCCGAGAACAAAGGTATAAAACACGCCGACTTGAGGACTTCATAGAGAAATTCCCCGGAAAAACAAACGGTAGCTCTAGGCTACTCTTGATCTTTAACTCTGCTGATGACCCCTCTAGATTCCCATGTGCCGGAGTTGCAGTTGAAGAACCCATTCTTGTTTCCTTGAATATTTTAGGACCCCAACAGATGTGTTATCTGCATTTGAGATCTGTGACTGAAAGCTTATGA
The DNA here is from genome assembly GCA_014824405.1 of Fusarium sp. NRRL 66896. Classification (NCBI taxonomy): domain Eukaryota; kingdom Fungi; phylum Ascomycota; class Sordariomycetes; order Hypocreales; family Nectriaceae; genus Fusarium; species Fusarium sp. NRRL 66896. Next base: position 65,015 of record JABEER010000199.1, on the reverse strand, counting down.
TCACCACACATTACTTAGAATCCCAACAGCCTCTTTTGTATCCCGAAGTGCCTCACATTTACATACGACGCAACTCATATATTGATCACGTTAAGCGGAAGCTGAGAGCTTTCATGAGCAGACAAGTCGATAACGAAGCCCGAGTTCTAATCAGGGAACTTCCCTTTAGATTCCTACTGATTGTCTGATAAAGACCATGATAACCCATCGAGATATATAGAGTCGATAACGTCTTGCTCAGCCTTCTCGCGCCATAGTTGATATTTTTCGAGCAACTTCGTATGCTGTTTCTTTAGAGTTCTGGGGTCTTGATTTTCAAAGGCCATGCTCCATATAGCTTGAGCCTCATCCTTTGTTGTCTTTCTTGCTGAATCGATTCCTAGAAATTCATTAGCTGACTGGACTCACGTTGATGGAAACCTTACCAATGTGCTGTGTCTGAACTGGGTACAAAGCATATCTATCAAGCCCATTACTCGAAGCAATCTCGTCGAGCATCAAGTCTATCTGCCCCTCCCTCCTGTCCCTCAGGCTATCCATCAACAAGGGGACTTGAGATCGTGGGAAAATCATAGCCTGTGAGCAACAACCAAAAGGTTCTTTGAACACTCCAGGCGATGGCGGAAACAATGATGCTTTGCCGGACTGATATAGTAGTATTATCAATCCGGGCACAAGTATAAAGGCTGTTACGGCGAGAGTCTCCATATCGAGATACTTTCGTGAAACTCGCCAGTGTCGACGTACGAGCCATACGGAGGCTACGATTCCTATATCAATGCCTAAAATAATCAACAATTCGTTATTGCCGCCAATGTCTCGACTCGACCAGCCTGTTGATCTCTCCTGATTGAAAAGACGCATGAACAGCCAGCGGCCAGAGTCAGATATCTCTGCTAGTCCTTGTAGAACCTTGATGAACCATCCATCAGCAAGGATTATATCGTCCTCAAACATGCCAACGTATAATGCGCCGGTATTATAACATCGTTCGAGGGCATAAGTGTAGTCGAATACCCCTTTCTCGTGATATCGTCCGTTTTGTTCGAGGTCATTCAAGTGATTCGTTTGTGTGTCGTTGAGATCGTAGGTAAAGATATCATCGGCCGCATGGTTCAGCCACTGGTGGTTCCAGCCGGGATGGCGTCTTGGATCGGTTTCTGCCATCAAGATAGATATATGGAGGTCATCTCGTTCTTGTTTCGAAAGACCGTGTAGCATACTCCCTATTGTCGTCTGTTATCCCAATGAGCTTGAGCACAGGTGTTTCTTCGGGTTGACACTTACAGGGAGATATTGTGTCTCACGCTTCACGGAGCTCAGTGCTACGCAGAGGAGTTTGTTACCATCTCTTACTTTGCCCAAAGCCGGCCTTTTCATCTCCGGATACGAGTTTATTAGCTTCTCGACTTCGGCCTTGCGGTGTTCTGAGTATCGTGTCTCGTATGCTCGTGCCTCATCGAAGAAGACACTACCAGGGTCACGGTAAAAATGAGTCTGCCCATACCAAACCAAGCATAGTAACAGAGCGATACATGTTGTCGCTTTCACGAGTAGACTGAGCATATTGGAGAAATGATTACTCTACGAGTTACGGTAAACCATCCCAGGGATGATCACAACTTCTATGCTATTTAAAAGCCCCCTAAGTTTCGCTCCTTTTCGGTAGTAATTACATGACCAACGCGTTTGATCAAGATGATCAAAGTCTAATACGGGGTAATTACTAACATTTCGAACGCCTCGGCCAATGACGCTTTTGGAAACTGCCGATTTTCGTATAATCCTACAACGCGAAGGATCTACATTTGTTTCGAAGGATGTTTAGTTTCATATTCCAACCAATCAGAACATTGGTAGCGTTCAAAAGAAGCGAAGCAGCCAGTCAGACGCGCGTCGGTGAAGATCACAACTGATGACGTTGGTATTTTAGGGCGACTAGTGTCATTCTAATTGGTACGGTATTTAGTAAATTTCCGATTCAAGACCGAAGGATCAAATCGAAGCTTCTTTCTATTTGACTGTGACTCGGAAGGTATCACAAGGCTAGCTAAGCCACAAGTCCAAGCGAGAGGATTATTCGCCAGGACCTCGGGTTGACACAGTCTATCACAGAAGATGATACAGTTTGTTGGTGTATTTACAAAGACCCATATTATTGCGAGCTTTGGTCAAGTCCAGAGAAACTCACGTGAAATATCACGAGTTCCTTTGTTCATTGCTGATAATGAAATGCTGTCATCTCCCCCCAGAATCTGATAAGAAACGGACACTGAGGCTGCGTGATGACCAAAAGCAATTCCAGGAAGTGTCATGTTGCTAAGAGCATCCTGATGGGTTGTTTCAAAGTTTCTTTCTTTTTCACTAGGTTGATTGACGAGGCATCGCGGCACCTTTTGGCAGATAATGAGAAGAGGATAAGACATTGAACCTTTGGAAAGACTGGATGATATGGTCCATAGGCATAAGGAAACATTCAAGTCGGTGCTGAGAAGCTCTGGCCGTTAAGTATTTATAGGGAGGATTCTACTTAGATGACCTAACCTAGACCTTGGCCTCAAGGAACTGCTTCTAGAAAGTCTGGTTGGCAACAGAGGTGGTGAAGAAGACTCCGAAGGCTTTGATGGAGAGTGAAATTACGCCAACTACACGGATTTATCCTTCGCCATATGGACTACCACATACTACTACGTTTATCAAGACAAACGGAGTTATGCAGTTCTTTGAAACAAGCCTTTGATATAAAGAGATTAATCTTATAACTATGCATCAAGGAAATTCAAACACCGTGGTACTCTCACTGTTTATAATGCTTTAATACTGACTTGCCATTGAACGGGGATCGGCTTGTAGAGCTGGCTATGAACACTTAGACCAGGCTACCTTACAATCACAGACATCCTGAGTGCTTGATACATTTGTCCCCTCGGACTGACTCATAGAAAACAGTCAAAGAGATAACGACAAGCCGTGTCTTTACCGCCCATTTTCGTCTTCCCCAGAACGGTGGGACAGCTGAGATGCTAAGGATTGTGATTCGGCGCCCGCGCCATCTTTACCAAGCATGTATCACGAACCGAAGCGACGACTCAACCATACATAATCCAGTGACTTAAAACCAGTGAAACACTTCCAATAACGCCACGTGTAGTGTTTTCAAGATAGTTCAGTCCAGAAGCTTCGGATGTCTCGGGACATGGTTTTCTAGACTCGTTGTCTAAACGCCAGGGAAGATAGCTGGGATGTTTCGATCTTGCGTAACCGACCTTGCTGTTTGGTCCAGAAAGTATCACAAGGAATGACTAGTCTCCGTCGCTAACAGAAGGCTCGAGCATAAACTTTAAGCCACGAGGATCAAATACCTAGCTCACAATTTAGACACTACTCCATAATGCCTCAACCATAGTCTGGAACCATTACCCCAAATCACATCACCGTCGAATCACAACACCATGACCCCAGTATCAAACTATCTCTCGCCACGGACTTGTAAATCCGCGCGTTTGAGAAAGTTGGAGTCAAAGCGTCTCCAATGCACAGCTAACATCTGATCACAGCCCCATAACACAAGATTAGCGGAGTACTCATCTCAGCTGTATCTTAAATCAGGTGATCTGAGGACCATATTCTGGGAATGCTGCAACTGTGGTATGACAGACATGGTTAACACCTGGAGAGAGATTCAGATTATGGGGTTGAGATTAAGATCTCGTACCTATGGAAACATCTGAGCGTCTTTATGGGGAAGATCACTCAAAACAGACATCAAAACAGCTCATTACCTTTTTCATGATAACAACTTTTCACTATCATGATGCCATTCCCCAACATTCCGAAATGATCCGAATAAAAAGCATACATACTTATCAAGGTATAAGCGGAAGCATTCCACGTATTGACAAGGGTATGTTTGCCACAATTTGGAGAAAAAGGTTGCCAACGCGTGGAGAAGAGCTGTATGAGTTATAATTGGGAAATGTTCTCGAAAACGCTAGAGCTGCGGGCGCTTGGGATGATAGGAGATTTTCGTTCGTGTCTCCAGTCTTGATGCATCGTCGGGGTCTGGAACTGTAGCACTTTGGACTCTGTTACATTGTGCTCCCGGTATTTTCCATGTGTTTACGACCCTTTGTGCAATGCAATGTAATCTCTCACTGTTGAGCAAGTGTAACAGCCCCAGATACCCCGGATCTCAGTGAGAAGTCAAGATTGCATTAACCTCGGGCATTCGAAACCCCAGCTAAGCAAGCTATCGTCCCCTCAGTGGAGGTTGGAGATATCGTACGAGCCGGCACTACAACGTCCAGACCTTTGGGGGTCAAGAACCAATCATTGCGATGAAGTGTGCGTCGACTTTTCTAGCCAATTACTTTGTTGGGTTAATGCTAATCGGACGTTGTGACTAAAGAAGCAGATGCAGCCTAGCCCCGCGATTCAATCCCCAACCGAGGAGGGAATCCTTGCTCACTTGGAGGAAAGACGGAGGGAAGATTGACTCAGAAGACTTGACTCGTAAAGCTTTGACATTTGTGATATTGTCTCTTATCTCCAGGTAAGTGTAATAGTCTCCCATAACGTTTGGCGATAACTTGGTTAATCTTTAGCGACAAACGTGCCAGAAGATAAACGCTGGTCAACAATGGATGAAGTCGGCTACAATGCGACGGATTTCCTCATCGAGAACCCGTCTCGGCGCCAAGGCGATTATTTCCCGAGTCAGCCAAGACACACTTAGTGAGGTCATCCCGTCGAAATGATCGCCAACCAAGAAAAACAGTCGGACTGCAAAATTGACTGGCGAAAGAGAACCATGTTACAGAAGTGCCACGGCGATCAACTTCCAGAACAATCTTAACTCAGACAGATGATGCATGTAAGCATGGACCAACGAGGGATTAAAACAACATCGTCATGGGTCATTGTTACACCTCAAGTGCACCCTCAGGCCCTGTAGACTGTAGATGTAACCAAGAAGCGCCAATACTCTTCACCTCCAACGCCAAGGCCACTTATCGAGATGGAGACTCGGCATGTATCTCCCCCAATTCTGCCTCCACTTGTTTCTGTTTTCTCTGTAGTAAGTTACAGCGTAAGCGGGGACTGTGAAAAGTTCTACCCTTTTGCCCTGCTAGCCTGCTGGTGGTTAGGTGTTAGTTATCTCTCCCCGCAGAGTCAGTGGGTGTGATAGGCCCCATATTTCACAGTGCAAGGTAAGCTTAACAAGGAGCCTTAAAATGTTATGCCAAACCCTAACGTTAAAGTGGTATAAGCGTAAATTCCGGGGTGATCGGCAGTTACACTGAGAAGCATAGCGGTGCCGTATTGCCGAATAGGTCTGGCTCGGCCTCTCCGCACGTTTTGGAGGTGCCCACCTTTGGATGGATGCTACGGGGTTGTCGTTTTTGTGATTAATCCCATGTGACCAATTGTGTTTCATGGTATCCAACCTTCTTTTGGTGGGTGATGGAGTGATACAGCGTCATTGGATTTAGCGAGAGGAGATATGTAATATAACGAGACACCAAAAAACAAGACAACACAGCAAAAAAGATTGACTACGTAGTATTATTCTTGTCACATATCTTGTCTGAACTCGTTCATTCGTATTAACCTGCGGATCCGTTGTCATCCTCTTTCCCCCGCATACTCCGTACACAAACTCTCAACCTTGATCCCAGTCAACAAACCAAAATCCTTCCTCCCTCCGTTCTCACCCGGTTCAACAAATGATAATCCCTTCTCCATCCCCATACTCCTTCGCTCTGCGGGGAACAGACAAGGCCAGGGTGGTCACCTCACTTTCTGTTCACGGGCATGATCCGCTAGACGAGTACCCCAACTTCGAGACCTCCCCACGTCTACTGTAACTCTAGGGTTCTGTGTTGGTGCGACATGTTGGCTGTATGTTACCATTACACTGCATGGTATGGTAGGGGACTTGTGATGCTGTAATCGGAGATAACACATTAAGCTTGTTGCTATGATCTGCGGTCGTTGCTGGTGTTGCGTAAAAGCATATAAACTCCCCCTCTTCTCCTCGTAAACTCAATCCCCCCAACCATCATCACCTCCTCACTTCCTTTCCCTCCAAGACCTGTATAAGCATCTTTACAATGGTCCAGCAACCATCTGCAGGCGAGCCCGCTGGCCCTGTGGTCAAGGGCGTCATTCCCACAGCCAAGCAAGCTCTCGCTGATCTCTTCATCTGGAAGCAGCGTGTCGTTATCACGAACGAGCATGGTGAAGAGACCACTGAATGGCGGGACCCAGATCCCATCAAGAACCCCATCAGTCTGATGGCCCAGCTATCTGGCAAGGATTGGGTCTTCTTCCTCGTAGGCTTCTGCGCCTGGACTGCTGATGCCTTCGACTTCCACGCTCTGTCAATCCAGACCAAGAAGCTGTCTATTTACTATGACACCAGCAAGACCTCTATCACCACCGCCATCACCCTCACTCTTCTCCTCCGATCTGTCGGCGCAGCCATGTTTGGTCTCGCTGGTGATAAATGGGGACGCAAGTGGCCCATGGTCTTCAACATGATCATCCTCGGTGTCCTTCAGATCGCCACCATCTACAGCACAACTTTCCAGCAATTCCTCGCCGTGCGAAGTCTCTTTGGTCTTTTCATGGGCGGAGTCTACGGCAATGCTATTGCCATGGCTCTCGAGTCATGTCCGTAAGTCAAACCTACCCCAATTGAACTTCATCATGCCAAGTTTGCCAAGTTTTGGAGAATGTTTTTATTCCCGTGCTAATATCGCTCTAGCTCCAACGCTCGAGGCTTGATGTCCGGTATTCTGCAGCAGGGTTACTCTTTCGGCTACGTCTTGGCTGCATGCGCCAACCTTGGCGTTGGAGGTAGCACTGAGAGTTGGAAGACAGTTTTCTGGATTGCTGGTAAGTCATTCTTCTCAAAGCCTATAATTTCATTTTACTAACATCAATTAGCTGGCATCTCAATTGCCGTCGGCATCGTTCGTATCTTCTTCCCCGAATCCCAACAATTCCTCGAAGCCCGCGCCAAGGGCAAGAAGTCTTCCACACCCGGTGCCTTCTGGGCAGACTGCAAGAAGATGCTCATCGCTGAGTGGAAGATGTGCGTTTACTGTTGTTTCCTCATGACCTGGTTCAACTACTACTCGCATACCTCCCAAGACTCCTACACCACCTTCATGTTGGAGCAGAAGGAACTCGACAATTCTGCTGCCTCTCGTGCCTCGATTCTCATGAAGACTGGCGCTTGTGTTGGTGGTACCATCATTGGATACCTCAGCCAATTTGTTGGTCGTCGTCGTGCCATCATCGTGTCGGCTTTCATGTCTGCTCTCATGATCCCAGCCTGGATTCTCCCTAAAACCGAGAGAGGATTGAGTGCTTCTGGCTTCTTCATCCAGTTCTTCGTGCAGGGAGCCTGGGGTGTTATTCCCATTCATCTCAACGAACTTTCACCTCCTGCCTTCCGATCTTCATTCCCTGGTGTTACTTACCAGATCGGCAACATGATCTCGTCTCCCTCAGCCCAGATCGTCAACGCCATCGCCGAAAAGACATTTGTTACACTTAAGAACGGTGACAAGGTTGAGGCTTATGGACCTGTGATGGGTGTCGCCACTGCTATCATTGCTCTCGGTATCATGTTCACGACTATGTTTGGTCCTGAGAAGCGTGGCCGTGCCTTTGAGCACGCTGTTGCTGGTGTCCACGACGAAGGCCTTCCTCAGCACCAAAAGAAGGATATTGAGACTGCTAGTGTTGAGCAGGTCGAGATGGACGAGAGAAACAAGAACAAGGAGGAAGTTTAAGATGTTGTGGCTGCCAGGGAGCACCTAGCTTAGATGTGACAATTTGCAGCTACACAATCTCGATAACCTATGAATACAATCATCAGCGGCATAATTTCTTGACCCCTCGTAAACACTATGGCCTCTTGTAATCTCTTAATATCCTAGCAATCACGTTATGGTGTTCAGCTTCTGCAAACTCTGCTGCGTTACGACACCGTTCCTCAATCGTGTCAGGTTCTTCGTCGTTTTCCAATAGAAGATAGACCGTATCAAGCCGGCCATTCTCTGCTGCTCCTTCAAGTGCTGTTCTTCCATCAACTTCTGCTGCTTTGCCGCTAACACGAGCCCCATTCTCGAGAAGGAAAGCAACCATCTTAAGATTACCATTGATCGCTGCAAATTGAAGAGCTGTTGCCCCTCCTTTAGACACAGGTGCTGCATCTACTGTCGCTCCATTTTCAACGAGACAAGTGACAATTTGGTGACTCCCATGTCTTGCGGCGAGCTGAAGAAATGTGGCCCCGCCGTAATGGGCTGGATGTGCGTCAATGGACGCGCCGTTTTCGATGAGAAATATGGCTGCCTGAGTATGGTTGTTCGTAATTGCAAGCCCGAGAGCTGTGGTATTGTAGCAAGGGCTAGCCTCTTCATTGACCGGGGCTCCATGTTCGACGAGATACTTAACGATCTCAACGTTGCCCTGCATTGCGGCATACTGAAGAGCTGTCGCGAGATGGTTGAACGACTTCGCGTCGATATCGGCACCTCGGTCAATGAGCCACTTTACCAATTCTAAGTTCCCCAGCTTGACCGCCCTTTGAAGTGCAGTATCCTCAACTGCCGAACTATTAACATCAGAACCTTCGTCAAGAAAAAGCTGGACCAGCTCCACGTTACTATTGGTAATAGCCAACTGGAGTAAACTGATTCCAGTCGAGGAAGTGCCCAAATTGGCGCCAGCTTCGACAAGAAGCTTGACCAGTTCCGTATTGTTATTCTTAACGGCCGTTTCAAGTGCAGTCATCCTGGTCCCCGAGGCATTGACATCAGCGCCTGCTTCAATAAAAAGCTTGGCCAGCTCCAGTCTATCACTGGCGACTGCTAGTTGAAGTGCAGTCTTTCCAGTTAATGAGGCATTGACGTCGGCGCCAGCCGTGAGAAGTAATTGGAATTTCTGTAGAGCATCATATTCCCAAGGGATTCTTTTTGCGACTTGTTCAAGGGGTGTCACCCCCATTGAAGACTTATTGACGTCTGCACCATAGTGTATAAGTAACTGGATCATTGAGAGCGAGACGTCTGAACTAAGAGCAAGCCCAAGCGCAGTTCGTGCGTCTGAAAGTCCCACCGCATTTGGATCTGCTCCTTTGGACAGAAAAAGCACAGCTGCGCGTTCATTATTTCTTCTGAGGGAAACAAGAAGCGGTGTTTGGCTACCATCAATTAAGCAATGTATATCTGTTCCTTTTGAGCGAGTATTTCTATAAACCTGCTGTCAAATCGATATATTGCCTGCTTCAATGGCATTTCGAGTTTGGTATCACAACAACAGCCTTTGCGGCATATAGCCAGTGATTGTTGGTTGGGATTGGCGCCAGCATCGATTAAACGTTGTGACATGTAATGCTTGCCTTCGTGCATTGCGAGCCAGAGAGGTATTGGATATCCAGGCTGAGCACAGTCAAGGTTGGACTTGACAGAGCGTTGCATTAACAAGTCAAATGTTCTCTGATCTCCACTCCATATGCATTCGCAAATCATAGAGCTGACATCTTCTTGGGGTATGCTAGATAGACCAGGGTCGAGAAACTCAACATGTTGCGTCAAGCCCTTCAGGATGGCAACTTTGACGGCTGACAGGATATATTCCTGAGGCCAACGTAACCCAAGGTGATGCCAAGACACCAAGACTGTGTCTAGAAGTTGCATGTTACCTGTAGACACCGCTTCCACCAAGTAATTCGTTCCATCAACGCAATGGACACTCCCACCCTGATTCCCTAGTTCCCAGAATACATAATCCACAAGCTCAACAGAGCCAGACTTTAGAGCGGCTTGAAAAACCGTAATCCCATTCTTCTCCGAGGCAGAAGCAAAGGGGTCGCCGCCTTTACTTAGCAAAAGCTTGAGAAGGTCATAGTCCCCACATTCAGCTGCAGCTTGAATTGTTGTTCTCCTGCATCGTCCCCAGGAGGAGCATTTATATCTGCACCACTAATCAACAAGACTTCGATCAATTCTGTCTTCTTTTGTTCTCTTGTCGGTAAGTGGCACGCCAGTTGCAATGTCGTTGCGGTGGCTGGATGTCGAAAATCGATGGCTGCGCCTGCATCTAGCAAGATTTTGGTGATCTCTTCCTGGTTCTGCTGGACCGATATCTGCAGCGGAGTCATCAATCCCAAAAATGGCAGAGTTTGGTCCACCTTTTTGAGAACTTCTGGCTCAATAAATTTGTCCAGGACTGCACCGCCCTCGATGAGTCGATTGACAATGTCGGCATCGCCTTGAAGTACTGCTAACTGGATGGGCGTAAGGATTCGGCCCGCGCGGCAGGCCTTAAGCTCATCTCCCAGGAACTTAAGATCCATATTCTGAAGTTCCTCAATCAACCAGTTCGAGTTGACGCCCGCTTCGATCAATAGGTTGACCAGGATCAAATCGTGATGGTAGATTGCATAGTACATCACTGAAAAGCCTCCCGCTGGTAACAGTTTCGGGTCTGCTCCGGCCTCCAACATGTGTCTAATGAGAGCCAAGTTCCCTTTTCTGACAGCCTGAATAAGAGGTTTCACAGATCCGGAGTTGACATTTGCCCCAAAGGCGATTAACATTTTGGCGATTATGCCATCGTTATACATAACAAGGGCGTAATGCAGAGGAGTCAGGAGCGGATTTTCTTCGTTGACTTGCATCTGTGCATCGGGATCCGCCTTAAAGATAAGAAGGAGCTCAACGGCGGCCTTGCTGTCCAATTTTACAGCTCGGTGAAGCGCAGAGCATCTGCAGTCATGCGGATCAATGCTGTCAGGGCTGACCCCAAACTCGAGAAGGAAGCGCATGAATTCTATTCCTTGGCTACCTTCAACTCTAAGCGCCACAAACAATAGATGTACTGCAAATATTTCGACAGTAGGTCCCCTCATAGTAAGTAGATGCTTCATCTTGATGAGAAAGCCACTCGAGATGGCAACCTGAAAAAGCTCGTAAGTGGTCTCTTCGGTTCTGGTCAAATTATTGGAGCAAAGAAACACCAGCGAGTTGAAAATTTGCAGCCATGGTGGTTCTTGTTGATTTGAGCTGTTGAGAGAATTGTTCAATGTTGGTATTATTTTATGGAGTTTCCGTTGCGTTATGTCAAAGTTCATCGAAACCAGATCGGCGACAGGTTTGGGTGGCTCTTGCAATGCTGGATTCCCTGTAGCCATTTCCCCATCGGTGTCGACGCCCGATAGTAATGGATTTGTCAATTCCCAAAAGTCAAGTGAACCATCTTGTTGGCTTGGGCTGAGTAGTGGGTGCCGACCATTGACTGAGTTGCGTCAGTAGGATGATATAGTAAGACTGCGCTGATGCTAAACTCACCTAGGTTCTTAAAGGTTTCTCGAAAGTTCAACCACGGTAAATTTCCAATGAGAGCGGCCTTGTAGTTCGATGATGGCGGTGTATAAGCAACAACGCCAGAGGGATTAGTACTCGCGACTTGGTAAACATAATGGATTAGCAGGTATCTGTATCCAAGCACGTTGCACATACCATCTTCTTCGACTTGTGAAGCATGATATCTTCTCAACTCCTTCTTCCTCTTTTTCTCAGGAATGATTTTACCATTGATGCTGAGTTCGGTTATCTTTCCCTCTGCCTGACGCTTCGTAACTAAAACGCTTGCATGCTGCCATTTCTCTCTGGTGTAATTCTTTTGCAGCCTCCAGTTGACATTCACCTTGCGAATGTATTGGGGTTTTCTTTCCTATGCTTAGACAGATGGTATACAATTGGCATCAATCAGACTTACGTTGCATGAAAGCCAGATTCAGCCATGATCTGGATAACCTCGTCGAGAGTCTTGTCTTGATTAACGTACAGGTCAGTTATGCGAGCCTTTTGGGCTTCCCATAGAGTTGTGGGGATTCTTTGTGTCTGAGGCATGGTGATTAGATTCCGTAGATATTTGTTAGAATAAGGACCTCTTGTAAATGCTAAGTGTGCGAGTATGGTAGGAAGTTAAGAATGGATGGGAAGGTCGGTCCTCTAAGTACCTACCGACCCGAGTACCAGCCTAAGGAATTCATCATCAGGCTCTCGAGTACAACAGGTACCTAGTTACCTGGTTAAGGCTGTCTTCTGTCCACAATTCGCGTTTGATGCATGCACCCGTCAGAGCCCTGAGGGCGGTATGTGGTCATCACGCCGCGGCGATCCAGTGAGGCTGAGTCCTCCGGTTGCTGATTGGCAGCCAAAATTCGCGTTTTGATATATCACACCTTTCCATGCGGCAACGCGAGTGAGGCCTGGGCAGCCGGTAGATGGCAAATTTGAAAGATTGTTCTTCTTTTGTGTTTGGCTTATCGGCAAGGTGTTTCTGTAAATTGTTCCGCCCTCAACATATGGTACGTCGCCTTCACGAGACTGCTTCTATGAACAGGCTGGAGCCATCCAGCGAGGGGCTTCCAGATACCACTCTAAACATATTCAGTCATTTTGTAATGTCACACTTACCGTGTTAGTCAACGTCCCCACCTTCTGTCTTGTCTTCTGGCACTGCTTCCGGAGAAGAGCACCGTCTAATTCTGGTCGAATTCAGGGTACATTTTCCTCTCCTCTCTATTTTCTGGTAATTTACTCACAATACTTTACAGAAGAAGCCGGTCCTCTTCATTCTCCTACATTGCAGCCTCGGCGTCTGACATTCGACACTCAATACGCAGTGGCCTTCCCATGTACGATGCCTCTCATCAACGTCTCGACACCTCATCTTTGACAAAATACCACACTCAGTTCTTTTCAATCTACTTCCCGTGTCTTTGGAGGCTACCGGCTCTTAGCAGAAGGGCATCACCATCACAAAGCCTACAAAGGCATGGCAACATCTTATATAGACCAAATACACCTGTCCATCATTACGTTTCAACCCTCTTCAACGTAGTCTTGAATCCCACCAAGTCAACCTCCCCAGCCCTTCCATCCTCAGTCTTAAACACCATCTCATCTAACCCCAAGAACTCGTATGCAGCTCTATCTATCATCGCCCAACTCATACAACTCGCATCGTCCCAGAACAACAGCCCCTCCTGCATCCCAATCTGATTTGCCGTACCAATCCTAAACACCGCTCTCCACTCTATCTTGTTCCCCGCTGTGAGGTCTGTAGGGTATAGTCGCCCAGATAGTGAGATTTTGGGAACGCTGGGGTTGAGCATGGAGAGATAGTGAAGCCAGTGTGTTGAGACGTCTGTTCCGCGGACTATCCACTCTGTGATGCTCAGACCTGGACCATCGTCGTCGACGTCAAGAACGAGAGTCGAGTTTGTATCCTCGTTGATATATGTCCCTGCAAATGCCTTCTTTGCTTGGTCTTTACCTGCTGCTTCAAGCGCTGGCACAAGAGCCTTTGTGATCAGTGAGAAGAAAACCAGGGGAAGGCCTCCTGCAATCTCAGGACCTCCCACTAGTACACTTATCACAATACCATAGTCTGGGATCATTGCAAAGATGGAGTGATAAGTTCCCAGATCGCCTCCTTTGGTGTAGACATTGACCACCCTTTCGTCGGATGTGAGCTTGTTAGATCGCACAATCTCCCATGGGGCTCCAATGAACTGTCCTCTTCCACTCGTAAATGTCACAGGCTTGAGCCATTTTTTTGTCTCCGCAAGATCTAGGAACTCATGCTTGAGGATAGAAGACCCAAAAGCGAGGAGGTCTTTTGTTGATGAGTAGAACGAACCAGCCCTGAGCGGGTAAGCAAATACCACAACGTTGTAAAGGGTACTTACGGACTAAGAATACCGATAGAAGTATTCCAGAAGATATCATCAGGCCCAATCGCTCCCACGGAGTCATCAGGCTTCGCATAAGTCGTACTGTTCATCCCCGCAACATCAAGCACATTCTTCTGCACAAATTCTTCAAACGACTCTCCCGAAACTCTCTCTATTACCAAGCTCATTACGAAGAACGCGATGTTTGAGTACACGGGGTTTCCCCAAGGTGCAGAAGTCGGGGGCCGTTTGCCAAAATTGTCCCAGAAGTCTATGCCCGTCAGTTGGGTTTTTGAGTGTTGGTCATAACCCACCTTGAATGTCACAGGGAGGAATTCCAACCAGACCAGCACATCCTAAGACATCATGCGCAGCAGGAAGACCCAGGTCAGTCCAATTCCTAAAGCTAGTCAAATCCGTAACCACTACCAAGCATCAGTATCTCATTTCTCGTTGAATTCAAAACTTACAATCAGCAGGCATGCCTCCCATATGCGATGCAAGAGCCTGCAGCGACACCTTATCCCAATCAATAGTCGTAATCGCATTGTTCTCACTCTGCTGCTTGTTCAACTTCCTCAATTCAGGGACATATTTCGTCACCGGATCATGCATGCCCACTCCCTTGAGTTTGAGCGCTGCAAGAGTAGTATACGCCTTCGAGATGCTACCAATGCGATAAACCGAGTCGGCGTCTATCTTGGTTACGCCTCGAGGATCCAAGTTCTCTGGTGTGTGATGAAGATCTAGCAAGGGTTTGTCTTCGTAAATTGACGTGGCACCAACTGATACAGCTGAGCTATGCAAAAGACTTGAATAGGCCTTGATAGTCTCTGTGATAGCTTCAATGGCATTTTTCACATTTTGATGCGAGCTTGGATTTGTTGGCGCAGGGAGGACTGGACCAATTGGAGGGCAATGGTAGTTCTTTGCAGCGAGTACATCGCTGGTGAGTAAAAGCAAAAGAGGCAGATGCTGCACTCGGATCTTCATCTTGTTAGTCTCTCAAAGACTGAAGGGATGATTACAGGACCAATTCGCTGTTAACGGATGAGGTGAGTGAGCCTTATATAAATAAGACGGCGTGTTATGCTACCGCATGATACATAATCCCCCGCATAAGATCCTGGCTCGACTGCACTCCTCGTCATTCCTTGGCCTGGCGATTATGCTCTTTATCCCACTTACCCATTTAGGCATCATCCGACGCCGAATTATGTTGAGAGCAGCTCAGCTGCACGGCAAGTGGATGTTTTATGAACAGGATCAATGAAGGGATATACAGGCGAGAGGAGGTAAGGAATAGGACCTCGATGCTAAGCGGCAAAACTTCCTGTTAATTTGAGGGTAGCTTTAGAACTAGCTTGGGGAGCCTTTGGCTAGCTTCAGAAATCCTCTCAAGGAACGAGGATGACCTCCTGGGTGAAGACCTAATTATTTTTGGCCCCCAAGTAGGCCCGCGATTTAGTTGCTTGCCAAGGACAGGCAACATTCAAGTGGTTCCAAGCAATTCAACCAAGCAATAAACAAGCAAGTCATCCGCATCGCTTTTGACTACTAAAACTGGTGTTTCATGTGGTAGTGTAACTAATACTGTCGGTTTTCTTCCTAAAGAACTACATCCACCACTAATCAATCGCCATAGCATCGAACGCTGTGTCAATGGGCGTAAAGTTGTGTGCGCCGCGTCCTCCAGTATTGCCATCGCTATTACCATTGCCGTTAAGATTATACTAGACCATCCGGGTCTGCAATTGGTTGTTCTCCTCCCTAAGTGTTTTCAACTGCTTCTCAAATTCCTTGTTGACCCAATCCCAGTATCCTGTCCAGGTGCTGGCGGCACCAGCATTACTAGTAGCTGCTCCAGCGTTACCAGTCATGGCCTTCATCTTCTCACCTAGCAGCAAGGTAACTCTGAGAATGCTCTTGTTGGCTTCCTCTTGTTTCTCGACGTCCTGCTTTACAGCATTATCCTTCAGCTTCACCGAGAGGACAGTTCTGTAGGCCTCGGCGATTGAGTTCAAACGTCGAGTTGTCTCATCGGGGTCGATCGTGATCAGCTTGGTCACCATGAGATTGCAGAGCTGCCTAATATCATTATCGTCCTTGAGACCAGCGACGACACGATCGTAGAAGTCGATGTTATTGATGCGGCTGAATGCAGTCTCCATCAGGGCGTACAGTGTCTCATACGCGCTCTGCTACTAGTCAGTTCCTATTCACAACGGGTTCATCGTAAACGCACCTTTCGAACCTCAAGACCGTCGTCCACGGTGTGCTTGAAAGGTCCCATCATAACTTCCTTTATGAGTTCCTTCTTGATAACTGATTCTTGTAGAACAAATGGCATCAGTTCTCCTAGGTGGGGGTGGATTAGGTCGGGCTTCGATCGGGCAGCCGTAGTGAGTGTGGTCATTGCCAGTCGGCGGATATCCATGTCGGAGTCTTGGAGCATTGTCAGAAGCATCTGAATAAGGACGTCTCGTAGCATCACATCCAAAACCTCGTCACTTTCAGGGAGGGTATAGCGAACAGCTTGAACCGCCATACCTCGAATACCCAGGGACTGGTCCTTCAGGAGAGCCTATGAAGAGTTAGAACATTCAAAACGGAAGAGCTTGGGCATGCATACCTGAAGGCGGGGAATGAAAACGGCAGGGTCGAGTGTAACAAGTCGTCCAACACATTCAGCACAAACCACCTTGTTGTCAGCATTGTCGGAAGCCTCGAGAAGCTCGTCCCAGATAGCCGGGGCATAATTGCGCAGATCAGTAGACTGTGCAGAAATTGATTGGAGGATTTCCTTGATGGACTGAATAAGGAGGTACTGGGTGTTTCCACCTTTCTGCATGGTCTTCAAGATGACAGGCAGGAATTCGGGAACATTGCCGGAACCTGCCTGGCCAAGAGCAACGGCGGCCGAGAGGGAAACCTTGTCTGGCTCCTGGTGGAATTGGTCCAAGAAGAGGTCAGGCTTCAGGGTTGAACTTGTTTCAAGTCTCTTTCCAGCTTCACCTAAAACAGCCAGGGCAAGACTGACTCGAGCTTCATCGTTCGTTTTAGCACTGGTATAGAGCTCCGTGACAAAGCTATCAAGCTTGACGCCAACTGAATCTCCTCCGGTGACGAGCAGAGTTCCGATAACTTTACCAACAACGGGAGGATCGCCTGCAACGCTGACGTTTTTGAGAAGCCCCTGCATGAGTCCTTGGCCGGCCCCATTCTCTCCAATATTGCTGACTAGCACAAGAATTTGGTCAAGAACGATTCCTGCATGGTGTTCCTTGAGCAGCTGCGAGATAGCAGCGATCATCTCATCAGTAACCACCAGCTCCGGGTGCTCAGGCACCAAGTTTGCAAGGATAATTAATGTCGGTCCAAGAAGATGCGCGTCGCTATTAACGATGATGGGCATTAAATCGGTGACAATTCCCTGAATAGTGTCGGGCTCGAGTTGACCCTTCGTAGCGGGCGACAAGACAAGGTTACGGAGAGCAATGATACTGGAGCCACGGAGCGACCGATTTGCTTTTCGTAGCTGCGCGGACAGCTCCAAAGCAACATCTTGAATCCATGCCTTATCTAGCTGCTCAGGGGTCCGGGCATAACGGGCAACATTCTCCACAGCGCGGACAGCAGCAAGGCGAGTAGTCTCATTCTTCAGTCTCTCTTGGAGGACTTCCAGAGCAGCCTTGACCTTGTCCTCGGAGAGAAGGGAAGATCCCTCGGAGGTTGAAGTTCGCGAAATAAGGACTCCCAATGCGTGAATGGCACGTTGGCGAACCTCGGCATCGGCATCCTGAGCGGAAGATCTGTCAATAATGACCGTATAAAGCTTTTCCAGCTCAGCCTTGTACTTGGAGGCAGCATTGCGTGACCGTGGTGGGGTAATCGTCTTGACCAACTCCTCGACGGTGCGAATAGCCTCACTCGAAATCTTATAGAAACGGTTATTGGCCGCAGATGCGACACCATCGACAATCTTCGTAAGATAGGGCTGTAGAATAGTTGATGAATGAGTCTTGGCGATGTCACTTATCACGCTAAGAGCAGTGATTCTCAACGTGCTTGGAGTCGCTGAAGAGGAGCCGGAATGTGATGCGACATGAGTCGAGACGGATACAGAACCAGTGGGCTGGATAGCCTCTATTATAGGTCCAATGACTTGATCAAAGTACTCAGCCAATCCACCGTGTTGAACTGACACTATGTCATCGAGAAGCTTGATGACTGCCTGCTTGGTAGGAATAGTCTTGCCCTTGAGTTGCTTAGTGATGGCCTTAACAATAGATGGTGTCAGGCGAGCCAAGTCAGCTCGTGGGCCACTAGGAGGGATCTTCTCCAGAACTGGTGAAACCAATCCAGATCCTGACATGAATTGGGACGCAGAACCGCCTCCGCCACTGCTCTGACGTCTTCGTTTTCGGCTGATGGGGATGCGGGTCTCGGATTCTGGCTCAAGGTCGTCTAGGGAGAGGTCTGTTGTGGGGAGTCCTTCACCAGTCTTGCGAACCAAAAGCGAAAGTGCTGAAATGATCTCAAGGCGAACATTCTCCTCTCGCTCAGAAATGCGTTTAATAAGATGAGGTGCCGTCTGGTTGTAGAGAACACCGTTCTCAAGCAGGTCACCACTACCACGTGTTGAGATAACTGTGTAGATGGTCTTTGCAGCGCATCGTCGAACCTTCCAGCTGGCGTCGTCGTCATCATCCTCAAATCCATCATCGGCATCGAATTCATCGTCCTCGTCCATTTCTTCGTCTTCCTCTTCATCCTCCATATCCTCGTCCTCATCATCCACATTGTAGTTGGGATCATATTTGAGGTATCGCAGGCACGCTTCTATGGTTTCATCTGTGAACGGGCGCATCTCTTGAGGGCATGAGGCCAGGAAGGCATCTAGGGCTACCAGAGCAGCTTCTCGAACTTCGTTGAAATCTTGCCCAAGATCATCTCCGTCGCTAAGAGCATCGAGATGTTCTTGAAGTTCTTCTTCGCTAAGTGCCTTGATAATCAAGGGTGCAGTACCGGCAAGATGGGGTCCAAATCGTGAAGGAATCGACCGGGCCATGCTACCGAGGATGGAGATGTATAATCTTCTGGTGACAGGACTGATTTGCTTCGTTAGACCAAGGGTAATTCGCCTGACTACTTCCTCCAAGTGCTCGTCAGACAGGTAGACAGCGAGCATAGATATAGCCACGACAGCCCTCTTCTTGACAACGGATGTGCCTTTCTCGCTTTCAAGTAGCTGAATAACAACCTCTTGCATAGCCTCAACTTCAACTTGGACAAGCATAGGTCCAAAGCATCGGACAACCTCAATCAATACATCGACAGCTTCTGCGTTGAGGTCGCCTTCGTTTTGTAGAAGTCCTTCGGGGACAGGAGGAAGAGGAACCCTGGGGTTCTTTGGGACCTGGGTTTTAGGGCCCGGCCCAATAAGTCGAGGGATCAACACGCGGCTGATGGCACTGTATGCTTCCTGCACATCGGATGCTGGTGGAATGCCTGGGACAGGTCGAGGGAGAGCGATGATGACGTTTCGCAGTGCAAGTGAAGGGACAGCATTGTCCACAGAGTTCTTAAGCTTCAGGGACGAGAGCTTCTCGATCAAGGGAGCGATAACGGGCGTCGGAATCTTGCCCACGAATGGGCCCAGGCTGATTGCCGTTAGCACTTCATAGATTGAATTGCCCGCTCAACATACCACTTCACTGCAAGGTTTTGCACCTCGCCATTTTGGTCGTCCAACACCTTGATGAGACTATCAACAGTGCGTGCGGCGATATTATAGTCGTGGTGCAGAAAGTCCGGTTTGGCGATATTCAGAAGTTGGAGTAAATCGTTGAGGGCCATGAATCGGAAGTCGGGATCATTATCACTGAGCTTTGTAACGTGGCCCATCACCGCCTGCGGCGTGGCATTGATCTGACCAGAAGCCATACTGAGCGAGCTTCACGATGGTGTGAGCTTGAAGGTTTCAGATCATAAGCGCGGGGTAACAGATGGAGGGGTATTGGGAAAATTGGATGATGCAAAAGTAGAAGATGTGATCTCGGTACAATAATAGTCAAAGATAATGAACTTGACTTAACACGAATGCTATTGGGATTGGTTTGTACAAAGATTGAGAGTTGAGCTTCACTCTAGGCAGACGGAAGAAGGTCGGAGCTCTCGAGGTGTTGCCCCGCTATGACATCCGAGCTGTCACCCCAGTCGCGGGAGGGACGATCGTTGGTGGGTCGGCTTTTCTTTGATCCGTAACGGCCAACGACATGTACTTCACAGCTACAGGGTAGGTATTCGCGTTGATCGTGAAGTTATCGCGGCCTCAATTGTTATCATGTTACAAAATGTGCTGGAGTATGACTTCAAGCCAATCTCGTGTTGCCCAGAAGAATTTGCCCCATAAAATTAACTTAATGCACAATATATGGCCAGCAGTAGTTACAATGATCCAAGCCTAATCAATAAAGGCGTTTGTCTAAAATGTGTTGCTATAAGCGGAGGAACACTAGCCCCTATTTTCAAGGCATCGCTTTCATCGTGCCATAGGCCTGCCACCATATTCCTTTTCGAAGGCTACAATCTATGAACTTTTCCCCTGTAGGTGGAAAACAAGGAATAGGGCGTTGTTATGTTGCTTTTGAATCAAGAACAACTCCTGATCATCATCAGTTCCAAAAATTAGTAATTCAGAGCAGAGTGGTGCTCGAATATCTGCCTACGATTCAAAGCACCGTTACAACAGCTATTCGCCAGACCATTAACAGTGATGTTCAGTTAAATTATAGCTTTAATTAGACTGGATAGGAGGGAAAGCTTACGTATAAGAAGCACGCACCTGTAACTCGTCAATTTTCCACGAGCTTCTGACTATTATCTCACAACTCAAGATTACAATTTTCCCAACTCTCAACTCTAACTCTTACTCGATTAGAAATATGCGCCTCTTTCTATCTTTCGTCTCCCTTCTCTCGCTTGCGACCGCCAACCCTGTGTCTCGCAACCCCCGGAATAAAGAGGGTGAATACAGCTGGGAATGTGGCATGGTGGGTTGCTTCTCAGCAATATTGGGGTCTTTGTCATCTACTTACATGTTATAGAATGCTCCATACGCTTATTACTCGGATTGCAAATACCTCCTTGGGTGGTATCAAACTATCTCCAAAACGGGCTGGTTCGGTATCGGAAAAGCCAAGAGCCTGAGCAAGTATTGGGGTAATTGCCAGATTTCTATAGAATCTGGGCCCCTTGGGCACTTTACACTTGAGATCCAGCAAGATCAATTCGTGGATGTTATTAAACAGGGGATGATGTATAGATGCCCTGACAAGTGGTCCCGGATAATGGTCAAACCAGACAACAACACTTGGACAGCCTATCTAACGGAGAAGGGCTGGGACCCGGAACAGGGGTTTTGAGGAAACGACCATTTTCTTTTCGGATGGTACTGAGGTAGCCATTTAATAAACTACTTATTCTCACAAAAGCTTTTTTATTCAAGCGCTTAAGGTTTCAGTGGCTGGTTGATAGTAATATGGGCTTGACCTTGGCTATAAGTTCTTAGGCTAGCTTCAAGGGAGATGGTTAGGATATCTATGTGATTTATGCCGTTTCTCAAGTGGACTTCGTTCTGCGAGTGGTTCATCAACAGCAAAATTTCGTCAATCCCTTAGTAAGTACAAATCATCATTCCCTCGTTACTGTCGCATTGAGAGGGTACCAAGACTAACTCAAATCCCACCTAGCTGCCATTCACAAAGTATACAACACATCTAATGTTATAAAATGCTCAAGAGCACGTACGCATCTATTAAGGAACGGTATCACCTACTTTGAACTCCAGTGACTGGTGAGCCAGAGCATTGATGTGCATCGTCTCATGCTGCGATTCACATGGTTGGTTTAGCAACTATTCACAACAAGCATGCAGTGATCAAAGAGGTGGATGGGAGATACAAAGTGAATCAAATGGAAACATGGGATATAGAAAGGAGACTTTCCCCTTATGACAAGGTCAAATCTCTCATCTCAGCAAGCAGTTTCTCCTTAGCTACAATCAAACTTACCCACGAATCCACCACGTTACATTCGATCTCCAGAACACAAACTACATTCCATCTGCCACAATGCGGCTCCTATTACCATTCATGTCTCTTCTATCTCTCACAGGCGCCAACTTTCTGCGTCACAACATGCCGGGTTGGAGCCCATCCTACAATTCGAGCACATACTACTGGGGATGCGGAACGAACACCACAGCCGCTCGATCAGATTGTGAACACGCTCTTAATATGGCGATTCATGGTCCCGCATTCATTAAGATCCAGAAGAAAAAAGTTTTGGCGTATTGGTTCAGATCCTGCAAAGTAAGTGTGTTCACCACAGACTCTTACGATACTGTAAGCGGCCCTATTCAGGTGGATGAGTTTCGAGATATCGCGAACTGGGGATTCGGGTCATTGTGTGATTTGGGAATGCAACGCACCTATTTCACTCCACAAAATCACACCTGGTATGCATATGTCACAGAAACGACATGGAACTATGGTGATAATTTTTGAGATAATGAATGCATGAGTGTTTGGTCATGAAGGAATTTGCTTCGGAACCGTCTTGGTTGTTCATAGGTTGATTGGACATCTTGGTTGCACAGATGGTTAGAAGCATCCGATTGAGAGGAGGAAAACTTGGATCCTCGATCCTAAAGGATAGAAGCACACGGGTAGGGTCCTAGCTTGAAGATAAAGTGAGGAAGCCTTCTGAATAGTTCCTGGACTTTGGGAACACCATCGAGACTAGTAGATACCTTATTCAAGCAGATAACAGAACATTTTTAGGCACTCATTCTGTAGCTTCAGTGGAGATGTTCCCAAGTCGATCAGTCTGCAGCCTAAGTTCTATTTGTGGTCTCGCAACCAAACGGATCGGGTTGTTAGCAGGAAGGTTACACAAAACGACAAAGACACAACCTAACGTCAAACGGCAGGTTTCTACAATCCAACACCATCTGTGCAGTTCCATGAAGAAAGCCTTGGAAGATTGTTCGCTGCTTAAAGTAGACAACGTTTGCCCAAGGCGAGCTGCTTGTCAAGGCAGCTGCAAACAGTGGTAGCAACTGCTAAGCCACCTGCTGAATGATTCACGGTCAAACACCTGATAACATAAACAACTCCGCTAACTCCTCCTTATCATTCCTCTCCTGGTAATCCTAACTTTTGAAACCTTCTTCATCTTCGCGCTGATCTCTCACGATGTCGGATCCTTCGAAGTTAGGCTCCTCAAAGGAGTCCTCCAACGACGTCAAAGTGGCTGCAGACACGAGTGACAACAAGATGTCTCCCATTGAGAAAATCCCTCTCGATGTTCTCTCCTATGCCCTCTCCTTCATTCCCGACAAAGCCTCGATCCGCGCTGTCATGCTCTCCGGTCCGAAACTTTACAACGCTTTCAAGCAACGTGAAGCCTACATTGCATCATGCATCCTCTTCAACACTATGGACGAACCCGTCTACCGGGAAGCCATTGTGACCTTTAACATGAAAATGGCAGAATGGAAGGGCCTCAAAGCTGGAATCAAGGCTATCAACCGCATCTATTCGAGCGAACAGCAACGTATCTATAGCCAGTTCCTCACGTTCGATCGGGTCAAGGAAATGTGGCGTCTTCATAAAGCTGTCGAATACTTCGAACAACGCCTGCCTTCGTCTCTTATTCGAAAGCATCCAGTCGTCAAGCACAAAAATGCATTTTCTATCACGCCTACTGTTCGGGTGCGGTTTCAGCGTGCGCTGTATCGCTTGGATGCGTTTTTGAAGATCACGGAGCTCATGATTGCCTCGCAGCTACATGATAATCACGGGAAAAACAGAGCCCCGACAGAAGAGGAACATAAGGAGGCTCACTGGGTTCATTGCCTGAAAGATCTGGAGGAACACCGTATTCTAAAGGCTTTTCACAGCCAATACTCTGCTGTGGAGGTTGAGCAGCTGACTAGCATTTGTGGCATATTGGTTACCGAGGTCGCGCCATGCAAGTCCTCTCATCAATAATGACTACACATGATGCTAACAGTTTCTAGCTTTCAATACCTTTCTCGAACGCGATATCGAATTGGGCACCCAGCTGCCATACTACATCTCTCACCCCCTGTGCCCGGGGTCAATGAGTCTCGTTGCTCAAGGCCTCCCCTTTCTGAAAGACTTTCTCACTGCCGGGTCGCGACCTCTGCGAACAAAAGTCATACGACGGATTAATCCACCCATTGACTGGAACCCCAATCTCCCAACCAGACCCCCTTTTCCTGGCAACGACGAACAGCTCACCTGCATTGTCCACGATTACGAGGGGACGCCAGGCAAATGGGCACGGGTGGACACCCCAGACTTCATGATGCGAACTCCTTTCATCAAAGATCCCGATCCTGGACCAGAATGCGCATGGCACGTCCTAAGTCGCTATGCAATTTTTCTAAACGAGTCCGAAGGAGAAGTTGCCCCTTACCAGTCCCTTCCATGGGGGTACGTCTTCTGGGACATCGATATGTTTGAAAAGGCCGAATTTACCCACATCAGAATGGAGCATCACAATGAATACGGGTTCACCCTCGACGCAAGTCATCCAATCCACGATTCCTGGCACCCCCTAGCTAAATGGGATTCCAATATGGCTACTGACCGATTGCTCATGTCCAGCCAGGAGAAGGTCTACCTCAAGAACAGAGGTGAAACGGGATACTTCAATTTTGACTCCTGGATTCTTGAGACTGAGGCGCATTTGTTCCAGGAGTTGAACAACATGCCACGTGAGGTGCTGGCGGAGGCCATGCGTGATATGGCCACGCCTGAACTACTGCAGCAGTTTTTCCAAACTATGGAGGCTCAGCACCCTGAGATTATTCAGATGGCTATCGATTTGCAGACAGTCGGGGTTGCGAATGCTTGGGTGGCAGGCACTCAGACTGAACCTATAGTTCCTGAGGACGAGAATGAGGATTATGCGAACTGAGGATTTCAAAGAAACGACAATATTGTATATGGTTTGAGAACTGGGAGACACGCCATCTTTCAGACAGACAGGCCTCGAGTTGTAGTCTTCAGAGTGTCACCAAGTGTCTTTGGGGAATGTTCCGTCGCTGCAATTCGACAGGAATTCGGTTTAGGGTTGGCCAACATCAGGTTACCAGGTCGATCGTATCCGAACGATGCTATTTGAAACTGCTTAAGGGGTCTCGGATATATGAGACTAGCTCAGCCATGTATCACAAGGTCGCTACGAAAAGCATTTGAGACCGGGGGGTTACCGAAATCGTTGCGGACAGCTAGAGCGTTCAAGGAATTGTGTGTCCTAGATGATTAAAGATAGTCTATCTAGGTCTTTAACCGTCTCTCTTTCCGTGGGCGCGTAGGTGTAGAGTCCAAAAGCTTCAGTACCAGATCCCCTCCTAAGGTCCCCAGGTATCCCACATGTCATCTACGCCAATGGCACCCTCTACAAATGCATCTATATCACCTCTTTCCATTGAGAACCAAAACGAATCATCGTCACCATCTTCATCTTCATCAGATCCCGAATCATCTTCCCACTCCTCTTCTCCAACAAGTTCCCAAACAGCTTTATCTTCAGCTTCCATGTCTTCTCTCTTGAATTTGTAGTGATCCCAGTCAATCTCCTGTAGGTTCGGTACCATCATGGACTTTTTGTTCCAGAATTGGTTGAGGCCTGCGATGAGGTTGTCCTTGGATGTCGTCTTTGCAGGAGCGTTTGGCTGGAGTTCCCGGACCCTTAAGTATTTGAGTCTCGAGTGTGTGACGCCGGTGTCTAAAGTTGAAGTTGGTAGAGGATGGCCTGTTAGGTATAAGCGCTCGGGTGACCCAACGGCGTGTAGGAAAGCCTTCAAAGTGAGTGAACCTTCTTCGATGCGTTGTCTGTGAAAGACAAAAGTGACATCGAGGAGGTTGAGGTTAGGAAACGCTTTGAACTGGTCCTTATAATTATCGAGATTCTTGTCACCCAGGAGCATTGTCGATGCCAATTCGAAACCTGGTGGGAACGAAGTCAAGCTCTCTGGTCGCTCTGAACCAGCTACACAACGGATGTAAAGTTCCCTGACTGGCCGGTTCTCTTTGAAGCTTCCATTAAAAAGCATCAGAACAAATTCCATGTCCAGGTCGATATCGTTGAGATGTAGGCTGTACAGGTTCTCCCACAAGTTGATGTGCGGAGTGAAAAACTGTGCTTGCTTGCTCTCCTCAAACTCTGCCTTTTCGGTGCTGATCTTCTGTAGCTTGGGCATGAGAGGAAGGCCGCAGTGTACCGCCTCGCACATAATGTGATCCAGTATGAAGGCCTTTGGGTTGTTGTTGCAATCTCTCCAGATGAACGTGGTGACGTTTGGCGACAAGAAGAGAATAGACGCAAACAGCAGTTCCAGAATGCCATCGTGCTTGAAATCGGGAGAAAACATGAATCGTTGCTTTGTTCGTTCCAACATACAAGCCGACCAGGCGAGTTTATGAAGACCGGCGCCATCCAAAAGACGCATCAGAGCCGGCTTGTCAGAAGGACATCGCGTTGACCAAATCTTCTTGCAATCGGGCATTTCAAGTTTCCTAACCCGGGGTCCCACCAAAGGAGCATAACAAAGAATGTACTGAACGTGCTGACGAAGCTCAGGTCTTTGAACGAGAGTTATGAATGTGTTTGTGACATCCTGGGGGCTTGTCAAGATGAGATTCCGATAGAGCAAGGGTTCCAAGACATCCCTGGTGGCTTTGGAGGTATACGTCAGTTTGTACAGAGGAGCTGAGGCTTTGTCCATGCAGCAGTCGCACGAACTGTTGGTGTCTATTTGGTGCTCATGCTCAGTAATATACTCGGAAGCTAGAAGAGATCCGATGTGATAGAGGATGTCGAGGGGCAGTCTCGGTGTTATTAAAGTTTGTGGCTCGCCTGAAGTCTCCATGATGAGCGGTTGGAAATAGTGGCCTTCGGAGCCAGCAGATAAATGAGTCTAACAGATAGTGGAAATTGCAAGATTAAAGCTTAGAGAGCGGACTTTGAAAGCAGAGCCGACACGTTTTGAATGATGATGCAAAAGCAAAGATATTTCGACCAGTCACACATGGTGGTGGGTTGTAACACATTAGTGACTTAGTACAAAGGCCGACGAAACCAGCTAAAAGGAAAGGAGAACCTCGTTCGAAATCCGATGGGGCGGAATGCACAAAATTGCTTCGAATGCAGCTTTAATTCAGCTTTAATTAAATGATATCACTTAAATTCAAGCCTCCTAGATCTCATGAAGCCATGCAGATTGATCAACTGCCGCACTGAATTCAACTGCCAGAGCTCTCAAATCGGCCCCACACCCCGCCATCCGTCCCGCTGTGGAAACCAACCGACACTCAACATCAAACAAACAAACCATTCAAGATACCTTCACAACCTTCAAAATGGTAACTTTCCCTAGCTCCAAACCCTTTCTGCCTAGCTAAAATTCTCAGAACAAAGACTCATCCTTCACGTTCGTTCACATGCACCGCTCCCGCGACGCAGACCTCTTCGAGGACTTCTGCAAGGACAAGCTCCCTGATGACGAGATCTACGTTCCGCCCATTCACCAACCCATCAACCCGGAAGACGAAGACGATGTTGTCCCTGATCAACATGCTGCGTTTGGAATTCAGCGCGCTACGCAGAAGTCAAAGGAGCCTGCTTGGAAAGACCTGGGACTTTCAGAGCTGATGAACAAGGGTCCTAGTATTGGAACTGGTGGAAAACCAAAGGGCTCTGGAAGTGCTCTGCCACGATGAGTCGGCTACACATGGTTAATCTCGAGCAAGGCGTTGGGCGTAGCATGATTATAGAGAAACAGTATGGCAGAATGGTTCAATATTAAATGAGGCATGATATCACATCGCCAAAGGCACAATTCGTCTCTATCAAACCCAACCCATCATAAAAACTCCAAAACTCCATCCTCACTGCCTAATTCTTCCCCAAGAATCCCTCCCTCTCCAAAACCTCCGGTCTGAACTTAACAAGGAAGACCGTCTTGCCAGGCCACATATCACCCTCCGCAACCGTATGCGCCGTAACTCTCGCTGGGAAATCAGCGCCGTCGCAGACACCTTCTACAATACCGGCTACGTACGCAGCGCAGTTAAGCTGGCTCATTTCTTTGGGCACACTGATATATTGGTTGACGAGGGGCTCGTTGTCGATGATCATGTATTCGTCTGGTGTTTCGGGGTTGGCGGACTTTTCGAGTCGGTCTGCTTGACGGCCGAAGAGGTGCTGCCAGATATTTTGCTTTATAAAGTGGAGGAGGGCGATGATGCTTAGTGGTCGAGTCTGTGTACGCGCTGGTTCGCGGAAGAGGAGAAGATCGAGGAGTTTTAGACCGATGGAGTGGCCTTGAAGATTAAGTCTGCGCATGATTAGCTCCCGCACTTTATCAACAGGGAGGTTTGAACGTACCGCTGTTCAAGCTCCTGAATGCCCTTGACCCTTCTCTGCGCATACGTCACCATCTCGCCAAACAGATACGCAAAGCTCGCCTGGCTAAGCTCAGCCGTCTTGGTCCTATTCAACGGGCGACTGTAGATATTCTTTCCATTGCTGGGATATCGCAGGCCAGGGTCTTTGTTGCCGCTTGGTGTAGGCGTTGGCGCCACGGTGTTGGGGGGTTGGAGGTTGCTCATGATGGGCTGTGAGGCTGTCGCTGGAGCATTTCGCAGCTTCTGAATTGCTTTGAAGGGGTTCTTATAAACTCGTAGGCGGGAGAGATCTGGCGTGGTTGTCGTGCTTGGAGATTCGTTGTCGCACGTGTAAACGTGGGCTTGTCTGGAGGGTGAGGTAGAGGTGACATATGTGGAGACCTGAGCTGCTGACCGAGCTACACCGAGAGTTCACCTTAATAAGTCAATTATCACAATTGCACTGAAGCATCCATCAACATCTACAAGAGCGAGAATCTTGATTAAAGAGAGTTAGGCATGGACTCATGAATTACTAATTATGTTCTAAGGCTACGTGATCCGTCATCAAATTATAGCAAGAAGCAAAGTCCAGCAATTATCATCCTCATGCAACCCCAACATCCCCTCCCTAATGTACGTCTCTGAGTCCTTAGACTACTGGACAGTCACAACCTTGGATTTGAGCTCCTTCTGCTTAACAGTAGCCTCAATCCAACCAGAAGCATCCTCAAGCGCCCTTCGAGGACTCTTCTTGCGCTTGAGCAAGAACCCCTGAATCTCCGCAGGCGAGAACATACCCTCTGGGATAAGTTGTCCAAACTCCTGCGAGATCGTCTTGAGTTCATCAATCGACAGAGTGGTCTCTTTGCCCTTGTTGTCCACGAGACTGTGAATACTGCCATTCTGTGCCTTCGGCGCAATAGGTTTGGTCTTGGACATGGGAACCGGCTTTGTACGTGACATCTCGTACATTCGGTAAAAGAGCTCTGATGCCTGTGCGCTGGTTGCGTTCTTGAACCCAACCTGAACATCGACTCGTCCTGGTCGTATGAGAGCCTCGTCGAGTGACTCGGGCTTGTTGGTTGTCATGATGAGGATGCGACCTTCATGCGAAGCAACACCGTCGATGGCGTTGAGAAGTCCAGAGAGTGAAATGCTTTCCACAGTCAAGATGTTATTAGTACCCCTGTTGCTAGTATTCTCTCTGTCTCTTCTGTTTCGTCTCCGCTTTCTGCGTCTCTTTCTGTCCTCCTCAGAGCTGTCTGTATCACTGCTGGAGGAATCTTTTGCCTTTTTGGATTTCTTCTTTTCTTTCTTTTCCGGTTTTTCTGTCTTTTTGGCCTTGGCCTCACCGGTCTTTTCTCCAGTACCGTCTTCATTCTCTTCCTCTTCTTCTTCATCGTTGGGACGACGAAGACCAGCGGTGTCGATGTCTTCTAAAAGAACAACACAACGACGAGGAAGTCTCGTGAACAAGACGGCCAGATCCTCTTCGCTGACAGTAGGGTCTTGAAGACTTATGACATAGATATCGATGCCAAAAACACCAGCCAATGCAAACGAGAAACTTGTCTTGCCAGTACCAGGTGGTCCGTGGAAGAGGTAGCCTCGACGAAGAGGAATGCCTCGAGAAGCATACCACTTGGGAGTTCCGGGGTGCAGATACTCATTGATGTCTCGCAATACGTCGTGCTTCTCTTCATGCTCGAGAATCACAGTTCTCATTGGTCTGATGGGTCTTCGAGCAACTTGCTGCCACATGCTCCATGCATCGCGACGGCTTTCTTTTATTCTAGGGCGATAGATAGTGGTCTTGTGGCGAGTATCGAGGAAATAGGCTGTTTTGGCATCCGCTAGAAGTTGCTTGATAGGGTCTACAAATCGTCAGATAAGTATTGATTCAAGATCAGTGGCGTCAGCTTACCAATAGACCTGCCGAAGCAAGATATTCTAAGCTCCTCAACATCCTTGGTCCCTCCCCAACCGTTGGTGCTTTGCAGAGATTCTCTTTTGCGGTTGACTCGAAAGTACGTCCTATTGTGCCAGAACCCTGTCGTACCCATAGCTGGGACATATCGTGGGTTCTAAGGGGTGTTAGCGAATGCAAAAGGCACGAGTATGATAACTTACACATCTAGCTGCGTCGCTGGCAAAGTTGAGATACTTGGGCGAATCTTGACCATCTTCGACCGTGTTTGTGGCCAAAACATCTGCTGAATCCTCCTCCTCATCCCAAGCACTCTTAAAAACAGTCTGGGCAGTAAGATGACGATTAGTCGCAATGTCCTGCTGCTCTGACAGGAACTGCATGAGCGTAGAATAGATCTGATCATTCTCGCTAACGAATATAGTACACCTGAAATAGGTGTGAAGGAAGCCATCGATCGTTGCATATACTTGATCGAAGAGTTTAGACAAGCCCCAGAGACAACCGAGGAGGGTGAGGAGGAGAGATGGGTCAAGACCCAACTGAGCGCCCACGAAGCGGTAGATGAATAGGAAGAGCTGGAGTAGAGGCGATGCTTGGCCTGCGGATACAAGAAAATTGTCCATTATTCCAGGGAATGATGAAGAAGCGTTTAGTGGTTGGGCAGTGCTGTTCATGGCTTGGAGAAAAGGAGGCCAGCCCATCTTGCTCATCTTCGTGATGTCCATAGTGTATGAATGAGTGAAGCTGTTCAGGCCGTGATAAGGCAGGTTTGGATGGTGTCAGGTTTGCAGAAGTTCAGTTCCTCCTGTTGGTGAAGATGTTTACGCGGATGCAAGTGAGCAACTGATCCAATCGAGGCCCTTTCTTGCTCCGACAAGTTAGATGCAAGACTGCGCTGGCAGGGTCACACAACTTCTTCCTCGGGGCCTCTTTTTATACCTGAAGTGAAGAAGACAAGAAGAACATATGACCTGACCCTTGGGTCCGGCCTAGCTTTTGGTTGGTGTTGGCTGGAGACGTTGCTGTTGCTGCAGACGAAGATCAGGCTGTGATCAAGAGAAGCTCGGGAACGCCTTGTTATGCACTTTGGGCGCGTAGGATATGCAGCTCAAATCCATCAAAGCAACCCTGTATTTATATGGATGATAATGTAGGTTGGTTTCCTCCTGGTCAAATCCTTTAGGAAGTGGTTAGGTCATGTTGGGTCATGTTACCAAACAAAAAAGCACACTTGTTTTCTTTTGCCCTACGTACATGACAATTAGTTTACGCACTTCCCATACGTACACACATAATCTGCCTGGAATTTAGGCTCTACAGAGCTGTTTATATCTTGTTTTCGTGAATACATGCACAGGATTTGATTCACTTTGAAATAGACTATGGCACTTTGTGTAACAATCGAGTACTTTCCCGTACCAAACCATAACCAAGCATGAGTCAAACAAGGTCTTGGCTATAGCAATAAGCAAATGAAAGTGATTTCACTCTAAATGTGGGGGGTTTTGCCTGTTCCGATGTTTTTGTTGTGCATGAATTGCGTAGTCGCTCATTGCCTATCTCTACAGAGTGTGTGAGTGCCAATTCGTGTGAGTGGTTGGTTTTTTACATTTTGAGGCACCGCATACAAGAGAGGCAAAACCAACAGGCAGCATAACACTACGAAGGATGGAGGTTGTTTTGGGCTGCTTTTTAGGTCAGATTTTTCTTGTTTTTGTTTGGATCTTCTGTTTGCTGTAAACAAAAACTTGTCAGCCTTCATCAAATTTGGGGAGAGTTCACTCCGAATACGACGACTTACATGCTATTCAGCCTTGTGCCATGCATCTATATCCTGGACCTGCAGCATGAGAAGAGGGGTTTGGAAGGAATGGGCATAAGCTGGAGTGAGCAAATGACCTCGGGTTTTCCTATTGTGTCCTTGCATGCTGCCAAGCTTGTTCAATCTGGAATGGATATCGTGAGCCATTGCGCCCGAATAAGCTTGAGTGCGGCTCTATTGCACTTTGTGAACTATCATATCATTAGGACTTGGTTACATTTGGCCTTATGTCAGTTATATATGAACAAGACTGGTAAACATGTTCGGAGAATTCTTTTCGAATTGATTGGTGCGCGAGACTCAGCCTAGTAGACAGGAACACTTGTGGATATTGATACAAGTGCACCGATACACTAAGTGCTCTGCGGAGTATTACGCAGTGATGCAAGACGTCAAATAGAGTGAAGAAGCGAACATGACTGATCAAGACCAATCAACCATGATACAGAAGGATATTCACTATCAACGCCATGCCAAATATCAGTGAACCATTCGAGCATTGTTGTCCGTCTGATTTCAAGTCTTCTGCTAAACAACTGGAGGTAAATACGAGAAATGTCTATAATGTGCCGACTATGCGAGCAGGCGTCCTCAGAACTGTATATACCGGTTGATCCCCACGATAGCCTGCTCTAGTTCAGATGAGGCTCAACGCCACTCCGCCCTAGCACCTAGACACACGCTCAACCGTCTATCATCTCACTCAAAACACGCGTGATATCACCGTACACCTACGCCGCAACAGGCTGCTCCTCCAGCTTAGTCTCTGCCAACTTCTCCTGCACATCCTTAACACCAGCATCTTCACCAAACTTGAATCCCTTGACACTAACATCCGTTCCACCCGCGAGGTAATCCTCGCTCTCGCCAATCTCCTTGCCAGCTGCCTCCCACCGTCGGTACTTGTCGTCACGCTTCTGGCGGCACAACTCGTTCAGCGCTGGCCAGTACGTCTCGTGGTCATACTCAAAGTCCATATCACCGCCCCAGTCGAGGCTCCACAGCTGCTCAGGAGGAACGTACTGCTTCATGTCTTCGTTGAACTTGAGCTTCTCGCGCGTCACTGGGTCGATGAACGGGGTGATGATTTTGAAGAAGCCCCATACGATCCATGGTACTAATAATGTCAGTCTTGTGCTTTGTTACAAGAAATACACGGTACTCACCGTTGATGATGAGAGCCTTGCCTAGTCTCTCAGGATAGTGGTTCTGCAGAATATGCAACACCTCTCGCGCAACAGACACGGGCACACTCGTGTTCTTGCGCTCTTTGCTGGGCTTGAAATTAATCATGAGGCTCAGCATCTCCACCCCAGGCGGCATAAGATCCGTCACCCGCTCGACCATGTAGAACAAGTGATGCAGCTGTCGGGGACTAGTATCCGTGTTTTGTCGCGCCGGGTTAAGATACTGACACGGACGACCCTGACGATCATATCCAATGATCATCTGCTTTCCAGTCTCTTGCTCAGGAGAAATGTACTCAGGCGTGAAACCCTCAAGACCGTACTCTCGACGCCATGCGAGAGTTGCCTTGAGCCGCTTGGCAGAGTCATCGACGGACCACTTTGTAGCGCGGAGATAACGAAGGAGACACTCGCGGGTGAGCCATGAGCGCTCGTGATCAGTGATTGGGCCTGATTTGTCCTCCTCGTCGGCTTTCTTCTCGCATTGGATCTCGGTGATGCCCTTGACTTGCTCTAGCAGAGCCTCATACTTTGTCTTTTGCTCGTCTGTCAATTCTGGCCTTGGGAGAGGTTTGCTGTTGGGTCCTGGGCTGGCAATAGGTGTCTTTCGAGGACCAGCCGTGTTTTCTGTTGAGCTCGCCATTTTCAGAACTTTTCTTGAGGTCGAGCTTTGAAAGGGTGAAAGAGATAAGTTGAGTCTCACCGCTCGATCAACCTGAGTAATTAGTCAAGGCTGACGAGTCTATGATGAGCAAATCCGCCAAAAGATGTCGGTAGAGACTATAATTCAAGCCTCTTATCGGTCTTTTCTCACTAATAAGACCAATTGAAACGAAATTCAAGAAAGAACTCAAAGTCAATCTCTCACCTCAATTCAGGAGAAGATGAATTGATAGCTTTATCCATTCACGAATTAGGTGACTTGGCAACGGGCTCAACAAGGAGCCGCACACGAGCCAGCCAATCACCGTCCAATCCCACATCGAATTAGCCTCCGGGACCGGCTTCCGCTTGCTGCAATTACAGGGGCCTCTCAGTAATTTTCAGGGGACTTCGGATGATGCGGGGCGCCTATCCTCCATCCATCGTGCGAAGTTGGCCTTGAGACAAATGCAGGCTGACATGCATTTTGATGTATGCAGCCGTTCCAAAGTTCGTAATCGTATTCTTTATACCAACATTTCACCGTTATCTTGTGTTGGTTGGGTATTTTGTATCCAACAACCAACAAACATTATAACCGCCAAAGTGATATGTAGACTGCTAATAAGCGAGTTACCCTATGCTTCTCAATATTGGGATGACAATGATGCATTATGGCATGATCAATCTCGCTTTAACGTGAATTGACTTTACAATCTCGCTAGAGCTTCCGAAATGTAGATTTGAGATAACCGAACAAAGGCAGCTCACCGCTAAAGCTGACCATGTCTGCCAAACTCCAAGTATGTCAAATGAACAGCCAACGTTTGATTTCACATACTAGATCGCCTGATACTTCAATGGCTTATATTTTCCCTTCTCTCTTCTTTCGTCATCACCTCTTCCCAGTATCTCCTCCTCCTTGGGTGACCAAACGTCTATCATAAATGTCCACAATCCTCTCATGTGTCCATGTCAATGTCTAAAATCCCTATCAACAAAGACAAGAAATGTAGTAAAAACAAATAGTCTATCGCCTGCACACGCCCTTATCCGTGATACTCACTATCACATCCGCATTCCTTTAGAAATCTCCCCAACCTGCTTTTTACTCCGATAAATCATCAATCCAACTCGTTCATGCGCCTCTCATGTCTTTTCTGTGCTGTGTTTTAGGAATCAGGACGACTCTGCTGTCTGGGTATTGAGTAGATAACTAAGCGCGAACGGGACTGCGGTTGTCACGTCTCGCTGACTTCTCTCGAATAAGCCTCTTGCTCGTCTTTTCGTCGAATCCGCAGATATCTCTCAAGAATAAAAGCCTGTTTCCATGTTAGTTCAGCACCGTTGATGAAGCACGTTCAAACTCACTTGTCTTCGGACGTTTCTTTCTCCCGCATATCTTCGAAGCTCTGTTGACTTTCCATCCAAGCCGTTGCTCGACCTCTTGGATCGACCTTCTTGACCCAAAGGTTGAATGTTCCAGTTACAGGACGGTGATCACTCACTCGTACCTCATGTCGTCTGTAGTCAAATTGTTCAACACGGCCTCGTCCTCTGTATAGTAGTCGATCACACCAGGCAGGGCTTCGTCTCTTCTCGCTGGTGTCGTAGTTATCAGTGCCAACATCGTACTTGTAAGTTGGCGCAAATGTGATTGGCATTTCTTCAAAGGCTCGAAGCTTGAATGCTGGATTTCGTCTTCGTGCTACCAAAAGCTGGTCTCGTTCGAGGAGTTTGCCCAGATTGTTTTGTTTGACAGCCGTGACAACAGTATCACGAGACATGGTATCAATTCGGTAGTTCAAGTCGCCATTGAGAATACACAGCTCATGGTCCATGATCAGACTGCCATCACCGCCACCAACGAAGCTGTCAATACGAGCAGCAGAATCTCGTTCAACAGCGAACAGATTAGCTTCAAGAATGGCAGCAATGTCATTGTGTCGAGCGTTCGCTTGTGACTGCCCGGCAGCCAAATGGCAATTGACGAGGCAGATGGAAGTATCATCAACTCGGAAGCGTACGGCAACACAGCCCTTGTTACCGTGCAAACCACCCATACCTCGCTTGACCTCTGCGCCTTGCAGGCCCCTGATTCTGTCTCGTAGGGTTGCTTTGACAAAGACACAGGTAAACAATCCAACCATGGGCGCTGTATGAAGGAGGTGGTATAAATCATCCGCCGGCATGTAGTCGTCAAGGGTTTTCATCAAAAAGTCACGCCAATCCCGATATTGGTGGCTCATTCGTTCCTGGTCTGTTCCGGCTTCTTTTTTCTTGGGCTTCAAGAATCGTTTCGCGGTCAACTTCTTGTCTTCCAAATCAACAAGCTCCTGGAAACCAAACACAAGGATATCTGGCGAGCCACTTGACTGAACAAGGTCTTGAAAGAATGTCGAATCGCCACCGGAATGTCGTAGACTCGAAGGTGTCGATGCTCCGGCATTCCAAGTAAATAATAGGGCTCGTATTTCGTCGAAGTCGCAGTATTGAGTATCTTTCGACTTCATCGAATCTTCAAGAAAATCATCCTCAAGCAAGCCGTCCCATGCTTTAATCTTGTTATCGGCTCCCAATGAAATAATTTGTTGTCGATCCAGGAAGTATGAGCAAGAGGGGTCAGCGGCCATCTTGACAATGGGATTCTCATGTCCCTGCCACTCTTTGAGAATGACCCAAGGTGCCTCCTCCACGTCATATACACATATTTTACCGGTGTTATACGCCGCCCAGATGTAGTTGCCTGCACTCGCCAATGCGTTGATCTTCCATGTGCTGATGTTCATCATCATCACGCATGAATAGTCACTGGTATTGTAAACAGTCACCTTGCCATCGACATGACCAAAGAAGACCTTATCCGGATGTGACTTAACAAGAGTACCAGAAGTGACCTCGCCGGCATTATCCGCTATCAGAGGGCGAACGAGCACTTGAAATTGGGTCCGCCCATCAACTGTAGGCGCAAATACTCGAATCTCCTTGCCTGTCGCATGCCAAAGATAATCCCCAATAACCATTGAATGCGTATGTCCTTTTGGAAGCTTGTAACTCTGAGTCGGATGCCCTGTAATGTTTGCAACTGCTTTCTCATCCGGTCCCCATACGAGTAGTGTTCCTGATTCATCCATAGTCCAAATTTCGTTCCAATGTCGGAATATCCGTATAACTTCGTTTCGACCATGGACATTTGGCTTGCTTGGTGTTATGGCATGCGTCGCAACCTCGACTTCCATGAGATCTCCTGTGTTGGTACCGATCCATATCCTCTTGCCTTCTTCTCGTGGGTCAGCAGCAGGCTTGAAGCTCACCGCTGTCGCCTTCACTCCCTCAGTATGTTGTAAACTCATACATTGCTCGCCGTCTATGAGACTCCACACTCTTGTCATATAGCCACTGGCGCAAATGAATTCACCACACACGTCAAAACTTCTCGCATCATACTTTGTTGGAATCTCATAAGTTCCATGCTTGCTGAAGGGTGGTCTTCGATTGGTGTTTGAAGCCTCAGGATATGTCGTAACGTGATGAATAGCCTCGGCATTGGGAGCAACCTTTGCGGCAACAACTGGAGTGGATTGCACAGACTTTGGAGGTGCGGCAGCAGCAATCGGGGCGGGAATGGCCGTCGGGGCGATGCGGAATTCGGCCGGTGTTCGGTCAGATGCTCTATCTATCGTCATAGACCTGCCATGACCTCGTGAAGGAGCTGCAAGCTGTTGCTGAGGTTGTTGTGTCGTGGGGGTTGAGACAACTCGCTTAGGTGGTGAAGAAGTAGGCGCCGGATCAACGGCTTGCACTGCTGTCGTTGCAACCGGACGTTGTGGTCGTGGGGGAGGGGGCATGCTATTACTATTATTGTTTACTGGAGGAGGTCGAGGGGGGATGTCAAAGTTTGCAGGTCTTGCAGGTAGTGCTGGCCGAGGCTCGCCAGTTACTTGGGGAGTTATATGACCTCTTGAGAACCCATTGGCCTCTTCACGATCCTTTCTCATAGTTGTGATCGAATGATGAACAGGCGGAGGTTCGAAACCCACAACCATAGATTTCGGCCTGCTTGGTTCAATGTGCGATTGTGGCCTTGGTCGTGTTGGTAGTTTTGGAGGTGTCTCCTCCCCAGATCCCAAGCTACTTGGCGGACTGTTAAATGGTGAGTTTTCCTGGGAAATGCCGCCCTTCCCAATGACTGTTGGTCCAGAAAGCGACGCGATCTTGGGAGGCGCAGGTATCAGTGCCTTTTCATTGCGAGGGGCTGGCGGAGGAGGAGGAACCTTAGGTTCTCGAGTCCTGCTCAGCTCTCCAGAACGTCTGGGTGGAGGCGGTGACGGCGGTCTCGAACCGCCAGGACGAGGAGACTTAGGAGCATTGAAAGATGGTGAAGTATTAAGTGATCGACTTGGAATCTTGAAAGATCGGCTACCGCCGGTTGGTGTTGAAGGTGTCGCGACAGCATCTGGGTTTACAAATGAAGGTTGGTCTCCAACGGCTAGTGCTGAAATTCGACCCTTCGGGGGCGATTGAGGTGGAAGAACCGTCACAGCTGGAAGCGTCGCCGATGCAGATGGTTGTTGCAGCTGAACTGTTTGCGGTTTCGGGGTCGGAGCTGGTCGTGCGGACGTCGGCGGGGGAGGGGCATCGTGATTAACAGATAGTGCCGCTGGCTTGGGCTTTGGTCTCGCAGGGACTGCTGGGGTCAAAGGACCGGCCGGCGGTCCTTCTTGTCCAGGCTTGAAATCACGAAGACGATTCGGTTTGGGAGCTGGCGATATAGGTCGTGAAGGAGGTCCGGTGGCAGCTGGAGCTGTAGTAGGCGGGACATCGACAGGTTTGCTGACGTTGGAGTTGGACGAGTTGCCCATGTTCTCGAATCGGGCTCGTAACGAGGATACCGGCTTCTGTAGAACCTTTAGCAGTGTTTATCCATGGAAAAGTGAATGTCCTTACAAGTGAAGAGCCATCGGGCCCTTCTCCATTAGTTGGCTCCATGATAATAAAACAAATGCTTCCTCTCGACAGCGAGGGTCGAGGGTGACTCTACCCGCTACACCCACGCCCAGTCGTCTCACTCATGAGGGCATTAACAGTTGAAAGTTGAAGCTGAATCCGGCGCGACAGGTTGTAGTAAGCCAGAGTCCAGCAGAGAGGTTGCAATGAAGAGTTGAAATTCGAGACGGTAAGTTAAAGCTCCAAAAGTCGGCACTGGGCAGTGACAAGGAACGTTGGGGGTCGATGAAGAAGCGGGTGGGTGATGTTAATGTTTATGACAGGGGTCTTTAACGAGAACCCAAAGAGTCTCGTATCGTCGATATCGTGGTGGAAATGCGTGGAAAACTAGCGAGGGATGTTTTGGAGAAGTGTCTTGTTTTTTTCTCATTCAAAGTCCCCTATTCTCCTCGTGGCTTCGATGTCGATCTTGCTGCGAGTTGTCTTGCGTGGTCTCTCACAATTTCGAGCTGGCTGAGCCACCCTTATGTCATAAGTGGGTGCGTCTAGCGTGGTTTTTGGCACTGTAGAGATATGCGTTTTGCAAGAGGTCAATACTGTGCATATAGGTTCGTTTCATGGGTGATGCACTGTAGAGCTACCAGGGTCAGTGATTTCCGCTAAGGCTTTAGGGATGTATCAGCGGGGAAACTATCGAAGTTCATCAAGTTGTCCACGCGGTCAGTAAACAGAATAAAGAACGCCATGATATAAGGATAATCGATAAGGAACCATGTTTTCTGTAATAGTTTAAGGTTAGACTGAGGCTTGGGATAAATGACATTGCCTGCGCTTTCGCTGAAATCGATATCATGCCCAAGGGTAGAAATTGTCCGATTTAGTCGTTGTACCTGTTGATCGACTGTCATGAAACAGTTGCACATATTTGCTTGTAACATAGAAAAGGCTCGACAGACATTTGTTAGAGAGGCCGAAGATGCTCAAAACTCATCATAAGACTGCTAAACTAAAGGTTGTCGACTGGTCCCCAAGAAATCAAGTGCCGATAGAGGCCAGTGTTTCACATATCATAAAGTTCATATCAACTCGCCTCGTGCCATCAAAAGCACACATGAATTGATCCCTGTAAAAGCTGCGCCTGTGACCTTTCTAACGGCAGTTTGTGGTTGCCGCAACGCCCCAAGGTGAAACTGTTCTAGCGGCGGGAGATGGTCAAGACAGCGCTGAAAACCACTGGAGCTGTTCAACGGTACGTACCCAAATCTGGCGCCAAGCGATAAGGCCTGGACCTCGAAAGGAACCTCTCGGTTCATCATGTCAGGCCATTCCACTTACACCTTGACAAAACCCTGCCTCTTACAATCTTTCAATCCTGCGTCCCGATTTTCGCTCTTAAAAATTTCAAGATCACTGTGGTCTGTCAATTATCGCCAAAAATGAACACTGTAAGTTTACAACGAGACAAATCCGATTATTGCGCCGTTGATACTGACTTCTCTAGGTTAAATCTTTCTGGTTCGTACTTTTGCGCCTCCGATTTCCGCTCCCCCGAACTCTAGCAATTCGAAGCTGACAACCTTAACTATAGGCTGGGCTGGGGCTCTCTTTGCGTCGGTACATAACCTCACAATTCCTTCTTCTCTGGTACATCGATTAACCACATCACAGCTGGTGGCGGTGCCTACTACTTCGCTAAGCAGCAGATCAATGCCGACCGACAGGCCAAGATGGAAGCCCACCGCAAGAAGAGACAGATGATCGAGAACTTGGAAACCACAGAGGGTAACGGAAGCCCTGCCCGCACCGATAGCACCGGCTCCCCAAGCCAAGAAGCAAGCAGCGACCCTGCCCCTACGAGACATGCGCCCGAGACTGAGAGCCAGCGAATTGGAGAGAAGAGCAAATATGAAAGTGCACACGTATACCGAAGTCCAAAGGGAGATCGATTCTCTTAAATCAACAATTCCCAAAAAGTATATGTGAAGAGAAGGCTCGGAATTGGAGCTGTGTATAACAATTACCTTAACGCATCGTCATTATGAATTACTAGAAAAAGGCAAAGGATTACAGATTGCTTGGATATTTCAAATTGAAGAATATCACATTGAATCGATTTCATCTGCAAATTATTCACGAATTTGCTCACCAACGCTGTCATATTCGGTGATAAGCTGGGTGCAACACATCCATACGGACAAGACCGGTTGGAGTGGAGCCTTGAACCTAGTTCCGACCTCGCTTGGAGCTTCTACGGAAAGAATCGCTCTTTTCTGTGTTGCTGCAACGTTAGTACGCTCTTAATAAATCAGTATTACGAGAAATTGAATTGGGTCTTTTCTGAGACTGTTCACTCAAAGTGACGTTATTCGCGGCTCGCCATGAGCGTCATACACGAATTACCGCTACCGAGCTGTGCAGCCAAACCACGTGCTGAGAGACCCGGCAATTAGCCGCATTCGCACCAGTAGAAGGAGGCTCTAACCTAGCCTCAGCTCCACCATAGCTTCAATAATCAACTTTGTCCATTCAACATTCTATTGTCTCTGTATTGGACTCTCGAGTCATAACTCGCAACAATGGCTACGCCAGAGCTGGCCATCGCAAAGGCCACACTCTCTGCCACTCTCTTCCGCGCCGATCCAACATCCCTCAGCCGTCCTGAAGTCGACGCC
Organism: Fusarium sp. NRRL 66896; assembly: GCA_014824405.1. Classification (NCBI taxonomy): domain Eukaryota; kingdom Fungi; phylum Ascomycota; class Sordariomycetes; order Hypocreales; family Nectriaceae; genus Fusarium; species Fusarium sp. NRRL 66896. The sequence continues at coordinate 23,561 of JABEER010000199.1, read as the reverse complement.
TTCTTCCCGATCCTTACAGACGCCCTCGCCAAGTGCTCGCGCCCCAACGTCCAGGTCTGCTCCATCGCTTGAAAAGCTCTTCCCTCTGTACCCAAGCAGAAGTCACTAAATTTTGCGTGCTTTTTTTGGTCAAACAGAAATGCAAGGTTTGGATCGTCGATAAAATTGCGCCATCTACCGCGCGCACGACTGCCCTGGCAAAATACTTCAACGCCCTATCCAAGAGTCTACAGGACGACGGCTCACGGCCTAGCCTCAAACGACGGAGACTGCATCTCCTGTATATTTTAAACGACGTGCTGTATCACGTCGCGAGAAATGATGATTTCAAGTTTGCGACAGCTTGGGAACCAGTCTTGCCTGGGCTGATCGCAAGCGCCGCCGCGTTCGACAATTGCCCGAAACATAAGCAAAAGATCGCAGATCTTATTCGCCTGTGGGAGAATCAGCAATACGTCAAGACAAATTTCGCGAAAACGCTCGAAGATGCTCTCGCAAGCGGTGTCGCGCCTCAAACCACCCAGGAAGCGCCAACATCCAGTGCTACTCTAAAGCTTGCAAAGGACGCGCCCTTTACGCTCCCTTCTTTCCACGGCGACAGCACAGTACCGTGGTACGATTTACCCGCAACAACATGGTTACCTCACCTGACTCCAAACTCGACGAAACCAATGTTTCCCGACCAGATTCGACCTATTCAACTCGCTGCTGGCCCTGCAGACAAGGTTCTCGTTAACGCTGTACAAGACCTCTTGAGTGAGGTTGAGCGCATGTTCTCGAAGGAGCAAAAATGGAACGACGAACCTGGTAATGATCTAAATGAGTTAGGAGAGCGAGTCGTTCTGGACGAAATCACGGGCGAGGTTATCGGGGGAGACACATACTACGGCTGGTCCCGCCAGTTTTGTGAGAAAATGAAGGAGAGAAAGAAGAAGGCCAGAAAAGGGACAGACAGGGGTCGTTCGCCCTCCAGATCTCGCAGCTATTCTTGCAGCCGATCACGAAGTTCTTCACGGCCTGCGCATAAGCGCCGAAGGGTTTCAAGAGACTCCAGAGGTCGAAGTCTTTCCCGCAGCCGAAGCCGGTCATATAGTCGTGATCACGATCGCAGCACAAATCGACCACGCAGTCCCAGCTACAGCCGAAGTCGGAGTCGGAGTAGAAGCCGCAAAGCGCGCTTTGAGCGCCCAGGATACAGCAGATCACCATCGCGTTCACCTCTACGCTCCCAAGACAAAGACCCCCAAGACCGTCCACATCGGCCACCTCCTTTTCCCCAGCAAACGCCCCCAGCGCCTTTTCTTCCCATCCCACCACCAGGAGACTTCCCTGTTCCTCCGCCTCCTCCAGCCGGTTACCAAGGTCCTTGGCCACCACCACCTCCTCCTCCACATATGGCCCCAGGCTGGTTCTCTCCTAACCCAGCCATGATGGGCCAGATGATGGGTGGCTGGAATGTTCCACCGCCTCCACCTCCGCCGCACAACGGATATCAAGGAAGGGGGAGAGGAAATGGATATCGTGGTAGAGGGAGGGGTGGATATGATCGAGGACGAGGATGGTAAAATGTTCAACGAGACATTTGTAACGAGATACTCCGATGTACAACTACATGCTAATTATAGATATCTGAATTTGATTCACATCTTTCACCATCTGATCCATGAGTTACCCATGTCGTAATAGTAATGACTTTTATTTTAGTCTTGCTCATTCATCATCTACATAAAACCAAGCAGACCCTCAATCCCTCTTCCTTCTTCTTTACACACAGCAAAAGCACAAAAACACAACTCAAACCCGGGACCAGCGAAGAACCTACAGCTCCTCCATGCGCCCGGTTCCATGTCGCGGGAGGGTAAAAAAGGTGAGACAGCCAGAAGAAGTAAAGAAAAAAGAAGACAAACAAAGTTAAGTATTCGCCCCAAAGAGTTACACGAGAAGCGTAGACATCCATGATTTTTTGTAATGCTCGGTTCCCATCATGCCACGACAGGCAATATAGTATAAAAACACGCGTTCTTTTCTTGTCATCTTGAGAGCCAGAGAGGAACTCAGTAGCATTGTAATATCTGCACGCTTTTGTCCTCCCCAGAGCAATCCCCCCTGAATGTGGTCTAGCTGAGGCGCAAACCAAGAAAGAAGGTTGATGGGTCAAAAGGCGAAAATAGCGGCGGTGCTCACAATGGCCAGTCCCAATCCCAGTAAAAGTGACTGTATGTCGAGTACGCGTGTTCTTTAGTCCATTATTGAACCGCGAAAAACCAATCCCTTCTCATAATCATAATACCACCGCCAAACACGACTATGCAGCAATGATCGTTATCCGAATCCACCAGTGTCCCTCTGTATTCGATTTTGGAAGGGCATTCATCCCTTTCTTATCCAAGTTCGATGCATTGACGATTGTTGGATAGCTGTTAACTTGGATTACCGACTTCGAGTAGATCCTACAGAGTTCTGTCGCTCGTGGAGATTGGGTCGGCCGTCTTGCAACTTAAGCGAATCGAGGCGCTTCGAATTATCCTCGGTGACTGGGTCGACTTCGTCTACACGAGGCATGGGGTTGACATGGTTTTGTGCTGATGGGGCATCGGCTGTTCCATTGCCGTTGCTTTCCCTCTGTTGGTTGGCTTTCTCGCTCAAAGCAGCCCATTTGCGCTCTCGAAGAGCTTCGCGTGCTGCTGCGCTGTTCTGCTGTTCTGTGTAGTCGTGCGAGCAGTCATCAAACAACTGTGGGTTAATCTCCATAAACAGCTTCATAGCATTATAAACCATGCCATGGATCGTTCTGCAACAGTTAGACTGGATCCATCAAAGCGTTCAACGAAACATACCTGTTCCAGTGGCCCTTTGAATTCTCGTAGAGAGGAGCAAACATAATGGGTAGAATGATCTCAACATTGTCGCTGACAAGATTGCAGAAGTACTCGTTGTTCCAGAAGTACAAGGCTCGCTCAGCAACCTGGAAGTGAGGGCTGGCGACAGATTTGGCAAGTTGGTGGAACAAAGGTTCTTGCACCTTTGCGAACTCTGCAGGGTCCATGACCTCAAAGATATCCTCGACTTCATTGAGGAACATGACCTCCTTTGTGCTGTTGACCTTGGGCCAGTAACGGAGTAGCCCCAGAACCACCTATGATGATTAGTATGACGTCTAAAAAACGACCAGTTCAACTTACATCTTCTGTAAGAGAAGCATCCTTCTCCAAGAATTGCACAATACAGTAGGCTAGCTGAGGGTGGTACATGCTCAGACTCTTGGGCTTGTGCAGTGGCAATAGCACTCGGGTCAAGAAGATCTTGTGCTCTTCCTTCAAAGGGAGAGCAAATCCGTTGATAATAGAGCCAAGAATCTCGAGCAACTCGGCAATACCATTGAATCGCTCGGTTTCGTAGGTGAATTGGAAGAAGACGTTGTTGATGGATCGTCGAATAAAGGATCGTAGGTTAAGGAATTTTCCGTAAATGCGATGGAGGGTGGTCTTCAAGAAGTCTCGCTCACGGGGGTCCTCTGAGTCAAAAAGCTCAAGAAGCTGCAGGACAAAGCTGTGGTCAATGTAGGCCTTGGCGATGTTGGTGTTGAAATCCTGACTCTCAATGAAGCGCAGGAAGAACTCATAAACGACCTGGATATGCGGCCAAGCGACCTCGAGAACGGGCTCATCCTCTTCGGGATCAAAAGCTTCGCCTTGAGGGTTCATTGGAGGTGGGATCGGACGGAACAAGTTCTTGGCGAACATGTCGACAACCTTGGGGTACATGGGTTCTGTAATGACTTGTCGGTTGTTGGCGACATAATCCAGCAGCTCGTGCAGAGCAAGCCTCTTGATTTCCTTGGACTTCATGTCACCACTCGCATCGTTAAAGTCGAAAATGACGTTGCACTGATCAATCTTTTGCATGAAAAGTTCTTGTCGTCGGTTAGGGGGGACTTCGTGGAATCCAGGCAACTTCTCGAGCTCGCGGTGGGCGGAGATGTCGAATCGTGAAGAATGCTGTCTCTTTGGGGTTCTGAGTCCCTCGGGAATCGCATCGCGGTTATCTATTCCTCGATGGATCAAGAGCGACTTTTGTCCTGCTTTAGGAGGGGCCAAATCGTGTGGCATCGTCTCGGCGGCTCCGGGGGGAGGGACATGCTGTGATAAATGTGATTAGTCAAAAGTTGGAGACTGAACGGTAACAAGAAATACAACTTACGCCTGGTGTTGGGCTGATAACAACAGTTGGAGGAAGTCTCGAGTTGGCACTTCCACCATTGGGGCTTGAAGCGCCTCCAGTTGCAAAGCGATCAGGGGTGCTACCGGCCTGAGTTACATTGGACAGATTGGAGGGCTGCGAGCCACTGCCGTGTTCGCCTCCGTGACCAGCATTGTTTTGTGGCAGTGGCTTGTTTCTAGGATCGTTCAAGGTTGACGTGGAGGATGAGGGCGTGAGCACGGGTGACTGATTGGAATCCCGTGATGAGGGAGACGCGGTACCATCCTTGGAATCCTTGTTCTTCTTAGAAGACTTATTTGGATCTTTCCCACGCGAGAGCTGAATGGCATTAGCACGAGCAGAACTAGTAGATAATAGTGACATACAACTCTCTGACTGAAGCGCTTCATCTTGTCGGACAACAGCGTGTCGTGTGGAGGGGCGGTTTAAGACGCCCGCTGCTCAACAGTATGAGGCAGTGGGGCACCGGGGCAACGACGTCAGGGGCAAAGGGACGTCGAGGGTGTGATAACAGCTGCGCAAGCAACAATATCAATGAATCGAGGCGTCGTAGCGATGAGCGATGTCGATAATCGTTCTTATGGGTCTATTTCAAGGTAAGAGGAGAGGGGCCAGCCTGGCGAGAGCGTTATGGTGCTGTTGAGAGCCGGACGAAAGACCGCGAGTGCGAGAGCTTCTAAGCTGATGAGGCTGAGGCAGCTGGTGTAAAAAGACTACTCGGGAAGTGAAATGCGACGATTGATCCCATGCAGGAGAAGAACGATGAAGCACTGAACCAGCCAGAGCTGAAGATCTTTGGTAGGTGTTAGGCGACAGTGCGTTGAGATGAGGTGCAATCAAGTGCGGTGCGGTGCGGTGCTGTGCAGTGCGTGTGCTGGGCGCTGGTACAGACTGAGGCGCTGGTTGGTACTTGCGCAGGAGGGTGGGAAACTGGAACGGGGGCTCGGCCGGTTGGTCTCTGCTGATGCTTCTTGGTGCTGCTGTCTTGTCTTAGGGAGGAGAAAACGTAGTAAGATCAAAGGTCGTGAGGAGCAGAGTAGAACTGGAAGTGGAACGAAGAAGAAGAAATGTCAAGGACGCGGCGTGGTCGAGATGCTCACGGCGGCTTCAGACTCGAGCCTCGTTGTCGTCGATGAGGAAATCGGAAACTTGTCGTAGGTAGCGGACGGGACGTGATTGTCGTTGGGCGTTGGCGAAGAGTAGGTATTGTGCTTTGCGGGGGGGTGGAAGCTCCAGTTGGAGGGAACGCGCTTCGATTATTGGAGAGGGGAGGTCAGGTTCGGGTTATGGTGTTTGAGTAGATCACCAACTGTTAGTGACAGTGTGTAGATGCTGTACTATCGCTAACAGATCCCCTAGGCATGCCTAGTGAGCTCAATTGGATTGACCCTGGTTGGGATGACTGGGAACGGGCGGTGAAACCACTAGAGGCGCTGCAGAGGCACATTAGGGGGATTTGCCCCTCCTGAATGGACCCCAATGCTTGGTAGGAGCTGGTAATTAGGGAGAATCTTGGATCAATGCGTTCTATAATTTAAGATACACTGGGTTTCATGCGTCTAATACTGTCTTTATTCTGACTATTTTGAATCACTATATTTTGTTTATAGTTATTTCAAAGTTCACTGAAAGGACATTAACTACCGATCTGCCAAGAAGTGGGCGTCAAGGGAGTCAAGTTGGAGTGCCACTAGGTGTGAGTTGAACCAGTCACGCGGCCGAAATTACAGGTAGGCTGTGTACTCTATAAGAGGACGGGCATTTAACATGGTAATGTTCAGCCGCAGATAAACAGAATCTCTAAAGTCCGTTCTAGAAGAAAGAGCACCCGACGAACGTCAATATTTGCTTTGAACTTTGGCATGTCAGTAATACTCTATTTCTAGTAATTGACTGATTGTAAGCCAGTTTTGTTGTTGGAGGCATATAGGTACAAATTCAGGTGAGAGAAAAGGGTCCGAGTGAGAACATTCCATAGCTAGGCTACGAATTCCAAATGTAGTATCAAATCATATTAGGCATGAATTAGATAGATATCTTTACTCTTTGGACTTTTCTCTTCTCGTTGTTACTCTTCGTGATACCGTTACACTTTCAACCCTTACAGAACTCTGATGATAAGCCAGGCCGTAAGCACAGACCACAAACAGCCACAGGAGTCAACTTAGAATCACACTGTCCTTTGCAGGCATTTCCAGGTCAGAAAGACAGTGCGTGAAGCGTCATCTCCAGCCACAGTGATAATCATCTTCAAGGGCACCCGGTGAGAATCGCGTCAAATCATCATCATCGAGTATCCAATGCAACACCGGCATCAACTTTTCCCCTCCGTTAATTTGGGCAGCATCAGCATCAGCACAAGAGTCCGACTCATCAGCGAGTTCCAATTGGTCACTATTCTTGGGTCTGTTGTGTCGCCGACGTACTCCCATAAACAGTTAGTTCGGGTGTGGATCTGGAACTTGTCAGTGTTGTTTTTTCAACCCAGAGTTTAGGGCGACAACAGAACTTACATGAAGATACAACAACGATTCTTTTTCTCATGAACTGGGCGTTTCCTTTTAATGTCGCGACTACAATAACAGCTGGAAAAAACAAGAATGGAGATTTCGTCTGATGAAAACGGCTATGAAAGCCTGGATGATACTCAACTAGAGAATGATAATGGTGAAAGAGTCAATGATCCAGTTCATCCAGATTCAGCTCCCAGATATACAGTTCCTTCTCGCGTCATTGGTGCTGTCGAGATTCCTGCCGTGGTTGAAAATGTCGACCGGACTATCAAGGCGTTTGGTCGAGTACCAAATCTCCAGCATGTAAGAATCCACAACAGTACAGTCTTCTACTTCCACTAATAGGAATTCTAGGTCATGGACGCAGGGAGAAACTCGATCCCCCTCTATCTAACACCAGAGATGCCGTTCTGCAAACCCATCATGTCACACAATGCCCGCAGTCATAACGTCGTGCTGAAAATCACTGTTCCAAAACGAACAGGACGTAAACGCAAGCGCGGTACTGATGGATCATGGGAAGGAGATGTTGAAGTCAACGACGCTGAGGATCGGCCACAAGGAAATGGCAGAGTCTCATCTTATGCTAGACTAGACGATCCGAAAGTATTGCGCCGAACAATGGCGGACAATGTCGGCAAGTACCAAGTTGAAGCAGTTGGCATTATTCGGAACACACATCGCTTCCGTGGACTTGCAGACTTTTACTGGGATATGTCCAAATCGTCGTTTACGCAACGATACGTGGACAAGGTTCTCCCTGGAGATGGTAGGCTTTGTGTTCCAAGATCTGTTCTAGATACTAACAATTTGCAGTCGACAAGATTAAGGAGTTCAAGTTCCAACCTGGAACTGACAAAGGACCAAATGTCGATATTCTACCACCACCAATGTTTACACACATGAGCCTTCCTTTCAACTACCAATACTCGCAGAACCCTTACGTACGTGCCACTGAAGACGGAGGCACAGTCAACACGACAGCCGTGAAGCAAGTCGGTTACTTCATTGGCGCAGAAGACCCTGCGCCAGCTGGACCTCAACTTGAACCCGATATGACCGATCCTAGAATGGTGGAGATCATGGCTGAGCTCGAATCGGCCTTTGAAGAGCGGCCAGTGTGGACACGGCGGTCTCTACTCAATCACCTTGGAGGCAAACTCAAGAACTGGAACGAACTCAAAAAGTATCTCAACTACGCAGCTTATCAGTTCAAAGGAGGGCCATGGAGAGATGGTGTGGTCCCTTATGGTATCGATCCGCGAACCGATCCCAAGTATCGAACTTATCAAACTCTCATGTTTAAGCTTCCTAAGCAGAAGCGTGCCCAACGCGGTCAAACGTGGAAATCGCTACGCAAGGTCCAAATGGGCCCATTGAAAGAATTCTTAGAGGAGCTTTCGGAAAGCCACGTTTTTGACGGCGACACCTTTCACACTGATGGTAAAGTGTGGCAAGTATGCGATATTACCGACCCACTACTCAAAGAGCTTCTTGAGAATGCTGCTATCCGTCCCGAATGGGACCCAAGCAGCGGATGGTATCACGGAGGTCTGTGGGCAAAAGTCAAAGCCATCATGAAGACAAAACTGGTCGCAATCCAATTTGACCGCCATCTTACGCGAGAAGATTTCGCAATGACGCTACAAGCAGGAGACGAAACTCCTATACGATCCAATCAAGCAACATTCCACCTCCCTCTTCCTAATTTACGTCTCACAGACGAAGAACTTACGCAACTTCGCGGACGACAACCGACAAAGAAGAACAAGCATAAGGGTTATAGTGTGCGTGTTCGAGATCCTAACGCAGGGCCGAAGCGTGCGCCAGCTGAGGAAACCCGAGCGGTCGAGCGAGGGGAAGAAGAAGCTAGGATATTGGAAGAGATGGGATCCGGAAATGAGGATTCGGATGACGATGATTCAGGGGATGATGAGGATGGTGACATAACAGCTGTAAGGGACGAGGATATAGACAGAGAGATGATGTATGGATGACATGTCAATAAGGGAACCAGATCATAGTACCAAGAAGCAAGGCATATTGCAGTATGCAGTCAGTTGCAAGGAAGCAAAGGGGGAACACAACCATCAAACGATTCCCCGCCACGATTGTGCATTAGGCACGTTTCCAAACCTTCATACAGTTTGTTGCTCACAATTCTTGCCTTTTACCCCCATGGTACTAGTTCCGTTCTATTCACTTCTCCGCTGTTCTTTCACGGGCAAATATTGCCAATACACTCCATGTTTGAGCAGTGCTTGGCTTTCACGCTCTCTGCGAGAAAACGAGATGAAGTCTAACTTTGCGTAGTTAACCTTCGGCCGCATCATCATAGTAGTAAAACTAGTACCGGAGTCATATTCAACGTTAACTGAATCTCCAGCAATCAGAATAGTTCAATAAGCTTTCTCTGCCTTGTTCTGCGGCTAATGTTGCTTTTGTTACTCTTCATTGATATCGTGTTCTATTTACCTTTGTTAACTGCCCAAATTATAACCTTATGGCTCGCAAGTCTCTCCGTAGCTGCCTTCTCGTTGGTTGATGCCTTCTAATTTATCTCAAACTTATTGTCCCCTCACACCTCCTTTTGCGAGCCCGTTAACATTCTTATTCCGCAGGCTTGAAGTGCTTCGCAGTGACAGTGAGTCACTGTGTTCTTGTTTACGTGTTGCCTGCGCTTTCACCTGCATATACATTTCGTTTTCGCCCTCCTTGCTGCATCCATCCGCATTATCGCAGACAAACACCAATCTTTTCTCTTCTCTCGTCACCCTTCACCTCAAACAGAAAATGGCAACCGTCAAACACCAATCCAATGGCACGACAGCCGTCATGGTCTCCGAATATAAAACGGGGTCTGGCGCCCTCACCAGCAACAAGTTCTGGTGTGATCCTTGCAAGAGAATCTTCAGAACGTGGCAGCAGCTTCATGACCACAAAAGCAAGATGAGCGCTAAAGGAAAAGACAATCATATTCACTGCCAGTTCTGCAGTCGCGACTTTCATACCGAAGTCGCCAAAGTCACCCACATCCAGCAGGTTAGTTCATCTCTTCGTCTCCTATGATGCCTTGCTAACTCCTCCTCAGGATCATCCTCAGGAACAAAACCTTTACTGTACAGGATGTAAAAAAGGCCCTTTCGTTCGAGTTGGCGGACTCGTATCTCACGTCGAGAAGGAATGCCTTATCCTCAATACCGCTACAATTGAGACTATGCGTGAGGAGAAGATGGAATTCTCCCAGGCCCTTACTGCTATGACCCAACAGCCTCTGAAGAACAACTACGGAATCTACATGCCCGAGAATGCGGACAGGGGTCTTCCTACTGCTACCTGGGAATCAACTGGAAGCGTTCCTGCTCCCTTTACTATTGAGCAGAGCCAGTTCCCCAGCCTTGGCGAATCTAGCTCTACCGCACTCCAGCGTACCCGGGATAACAAGGAAAACAACTGGAACAAGGGCAAGAATTTGTTCCCAGATGCTCCTGCAGCTCAGCGCCCTACTCAAGAGCAGCTTCAGCAAGCCACTGCTCCCAGCGCCAGAACTACCTTCAACCTCATGAGCGATCTCGACCCCAACCATCCCAACTTCAGCGTGGCCCGGTATTACTCTGAGTATACCCAGAAGTTCGGCTGCCGTATGGGGAGATGCGGCAAGACCTTCAAGACTGCAAAGGGCCTCATCGCACATCTCAACTCTGAGGCTCACTCTGCGACCAAGTACCGTTGCCCCTATTGTCTCAACACATTCGGGTCTCTTGCTGCGATCACCCAGCATGTCGAGTCCAACAGCAGCAAGTGCAAGATCCGAAATACGGAGCAGTACAATGCCTACATGGACCAGCTTCTCGCTAGCATGGTTGATGTAAAGGAGAAACACGCGGATGGCACTCTTCGCTATGAGATGTCAAAGACGTTTGGCAAAGGCCCTGGCCCTGGCTCAGACCTCGTTGAGCAAAAGGAGAACCCCAAGGTCAATGGAGGAGACCCTTACGAGGGAATGGAGATTCATTGGTAGATTTGCGGAATGACTTTTGCGGAGAATGCATTTGAGATTGGCAAGTTTTGAGGAAGCATGAACTTGAGACGACTGGGCTATGTTTCTTAGCAGAGATAGCTGAATGATTGACGATGCCCAAGTATTTGTTCATTGCCGTGAAGTCTTTAATTGGAGTGATCTAATGTGAGTAAATACAGTTATATACGAGCATTTCTTCCTCTGTAAGATTATGTAGCATTGCATTGATTCAACTTACAGCGGCCAGAGCAGATGCATGTTGGGTTTACGCGTTAAAGAGGCGGAGTTGTAAATTTAGAACCGGAGCGGAGCTAAATGTGGAGCCCATTGGCCCCTGATGACCTAAGCTTCACTCTAATCCAATACAATACATGAGTAGACAACACTCCCGTAATTAATTTCAGGATATTTCAACAGGTCAACTTTGCTTTCATCATCTAATAATTTTATGTATTTTGCGTTAAAGACGCCTGCGATTGGGAGTTTGCAGTAAAACCCGCTGCTATCTTCTCCTCTGGCTCTTCCCCGGATTCCGCTATCGAACAACGGCTTCTTCAAGATCGACTAAACGATACCCCTGTGTTCGCTACGCTGGAACAACGCTATGACGAGACGATTCGAATAGAGATCTGAATATTTATTGTACGAGCGATCAGCGAGACAGTGTCTGAATTGGCTTCGAGATTCCAGAGACAAGATACGAGCGGGCGCAATGGCGACGGCTCGTAGATGGGCGCGCAAGATCGAGCGTTGCTGTTGTACATTTGCGACATACTTTCCTCTGGCTTTCGTGTACGGTTTGACATCATGGGCGGTATGGGTGGTTGTCTGTATCGGTAATGCCAGCAGAAAGAGCAGCTGGATAGGTAAGTTTGGGATGCGGTGATGCTGATGTTTCTGTCTAACAGCTTCACAGGCACTGGCTCTTCGATAATAGGTGTTGTACTTTACGTTATGCTCAACTGGTGCTACACTACCGCTGTATTTACACCTCCCGGCTCGACGACGAACGATATGGGTTATGGACTCCTTCCTACACAAAATACGCCGCAGGGTACCTCCTTTACAGTCAAGAGTAACGGCGAGTTTCGATTCTGCAAGAAGTGCCAGGCTCGTAAGCCTGATCGTGCGCATCACTGCTCGACATGTCGACGATGTGTTCTGAAGATGGATCACCACTGCCCCTGGTTAGCAACGTGTATCGGCCTGCGCAACCACAAGGCATTCCTCCTGTTCCTTATTTATACGACTGTTTTCTGCTTCTGGTCATTTGCGGTCAGCGGATCATGGGTTTGGTACGAGGCGCTGGATGATCAGGAATACATCGATACTTTCCTACCCGTCAACTTTATCATGTTGAGCGTCATCAGCGGAATTATCGGTCTCGTTGTGGGTGCTTTTACAGGATGGCATATTCATCTGGCTCGTTGTGGACAGACTACGATTGAGTGTCTCGAAAAGACACGATACCTATCACCATTGCGCAAGACCTACAACTCTGCTCACAACCCCGCCAACAACGTACCGGAAGCTGCTCGCCAGTTCGTCGACTTTCACACAAATGCTCTACCTGGTATCACTCGGCCTGAAGAAGGCGAGGAGCGACGATCATACCCCCCTGATGGTTCTCATCCCGTTCAGCTTTCGTACGCTCAGCGAGAACGAGAACAACGACAAAGGCGATATGAGGAGTATCTTGATGAACAGGATTCTGAGAAGCTCCCCAATGTCTTCGACCTTGGCTGGAAACGCAACTTATTGCATCTATTTGGACCTACTCCTGCGCTTTGGTTCTTCCCTGTGTCTAACACAACAGGGGATGGTTGGACATGGGAAGCTAGCAGCAAGTGGCTTGAGGCGCGGGATCGACTTAAAGCTGAGCGAGAGCAACAACGAGCTCGTGAAGTCAACGCCGGCTGGGGATCACCTGATGATATTCCTGATATCCCCGAACGACCTACAGGTGCAGGACGACATTTTACTCCAGGACCAAAGCTCGCAGGACCCAAGACGATGAGTAAGGCTGATCGAGTTCTGGGCCGCGATCCTAACCTTTATGCCGATGCAACACAAAATGTGCCTATGAGTCGACTCAGCCCTCGAGGTCGAACAGTAGACGACGAGCTTGCAGACTTGGACAGTGATAACGATGATGGTTTCATCGACGCCAATAATCCCGAGCCAGGAAACGGCAAGTTGAGTCCAAACTTCACATCAGAGGCTCAACGTCGTGACGACGCTGAGGCTCGCGCCCTTGAAGTCGTCACCAATGGTAACTGGGGCCGCGGTGGAGCGAGTGGTATGCTTCGAAAGGGAAGCTCACAAAGCAGTCCCCTCAGCAGAACACCGAGCAATCTCAGCCGTTCAGGGACACCAAAGTTCCAAGACGAAGGTGTGGATTAGAAATTTGGAAGGTTGTGTTTTCGAAAGCGAATGAAATGAATGAGGTTCCTCGATGTTTAACGTTTCTTGTCATGAGATGAGGAGTTACGTGTTCTATTCTTTTATTTTCAAGTTCGATTATCATATTATTATTATTCTTCTTCTTCTCCCTGGTACAGATTACTCTTTATCCCAATACGTTTTGACGGAGTTTTAGTCGATGGTGTATGATCTGATATCCAATATTATTTAACTTCTGCCCTTCCGATGGATCCACGGGTGTATATCTACTATAGATCTACTCTTTGCCAAGCGTGACTCGTGTGATTAGTCTAAAACTGCCGAGTTGAGATCGTCCACGTTTATGAGATCTACAACACCAACACCCCTTGATCATCGCCATGTCACTTTCCAAAGGGTTACACCGCCAATCTCACTCCCTACGACAATGATATCGCCTGTCAACCGAGTATTTTGGCGTGTTTCAGAAAGCTGGATTGACGCCGTCATGCCCTGGGTTCTCGGCATGTGCCCGTAGGAGTATCCCAGGCCAGCTCGCAGCAGGGAACTTGGCGTCATTTGACCAAGTGAGACTATCCACATGTGGTATCTGTTTCGCTTGACTGACAACTGCGTCACCCAGACATTTCTCTGCATCTAATCTCGGCAGAAGCTCTTCGATCTCGTTGTAGTATTCGTCAACGCCTAGACCTGTCCTGTAATCTTTTGATCCAAAGTCAGAGAGCACGCCGAGGCGTATGAGACGGGACAAGGGATCTATTCGCTCTGCTATGCCTGGTGACGTATGTACTGCAATGGCTGTCCAGACTTGATGTGACGCAGCTTCAGAATAGCCGCTTTTGACGAGATGGGCCTTTGCGCAGTCGGCAGAGCAGATCTCAAAGCGTTGCTCTCCATTGTAGAGGTGGCTTGCTCCAATATCATGATGAATAGCTGCTACAAAGAGAAGTGGGATCTGGTCTTCAGACTTAAAGGGAGAGTCTTCTTTCTCGGCGATATACCGAGCTAGAAGATAGACTCGAAGAGAATGATTCAAGATGGGAATAGGCAAAGCATCCTTGGCGAGTTCAAGAGCTGAAAGACAAGTATCAGTCTGAGGTATCTTTTCCAGTACAAGGGGCTTTATGTCGCTCATCATGACTCTCAGACGATATTCATTAAGGAACGTTACAAATGCTACGCTTTGAGATGAAGCTAACATAAGGTACTACAGTATGTCTATATCCAAGCGGGGTTGACTTGAACGCTTACAAAGCTTGCAACGTCCAGCTGAAATGACATCTTCAACTCCACTATCCAACCCCCCTCTTCCAGAAACCCAGAATAGCCTCATTCTCATTCCATACGATGTCCTCTTCTCAACGGGCGCACACCCCCCAGCGACGATCGTGGAGATCAGCATTGGAGAAGGGGGGACCCTGCGGGGAAGACGAGACGAATATGGAACAAGCGCTTTTTAGTGAGAAGCGTAAATAAGAACGAGGCGGTTTCGTCGCTGGGATTAGGAAGTTGACTTGTGGAGATTAGTTTATAGATATTTTGTTAAGGGAACAGGGGTATAATACGAGAATACGAGTCACAGACTTTGATCAGAGATTCATGTATTTGTAAAATAATTCAGTTCTCATTATTCCCCTCTTCACCTTGAGTCAAGGCCAAGAAGACCTCTTCCAAAAAGGGGGAAGGGATATATTAGCTATCCCCAGATTGAGGGGGTGGCCCAGTAGTTTGTTGGTTTTGTTTGTTGTAGCGTGAGCCACCGGTATGTGTATATCATGATTTCCCTATGTCGATCCATTGTTCCATCTCAGAGGCCTCAAAAAGTGAGGGATATCCCCATTTTCTCCACCAGCCATTCCATTCTCCCTTATGCCCGTGCAATAACCTTCTTCCTATCATCTCGTCTCCCGTGCCAGGTGACATTGATGACATCAGATTGTGGTAAAATCAACAAGAGAGTCAAGAGATGAGAGAGATATTGTGGGCCAAGTAAAGTGAGTGAAAGTGCTTTCAGCAGAAAAGAGATATTTCCCAAGTGCTTGGCTCCCCTGCCTTGTGCCGATCTATAATACGTGAATTCCGGTTTTCCCCAGTGCAATGCAAGTTTCCCTGACGCTCCCAAATCACGACCAAGCGTGGTGTATGCAGACTCCTTTTCAATCCCGTCCTGTTCCTTTGACCCATAGAAGCAGCTTTCAATGCCGCGATGATAAAAATATAAACATAGAATCCCAATAATGACCAACACCATCCACGCTGAAGGGGGTATTTGTCCATCTTTAACTGTTTTTTTCATGCGCCGTATTTTTAAGGAAATCGTCGTGTACCGGAGGGTACTGTCAAAAGGGTTATTCAAACGCTTCAACCCTGTCTTGAATAAAAAGAAAAGAAAAGAAACAAAGTAAACAGTAATGGCGCAGGTTCCAGCCATCAAGTCACAGATCCCTTCAGTCCCATCGCGTGTCGCGCCAGGATCCTCTTGGGATCATGGAATAAAGGTGTGTGACTAATATCATAGGATGGCTTCGGATATCCTTTGCCCAAGATCCTTGTCGATATCAGACTCAAGCAGTGTCCAGATCCAGCCTCGCCAGGCTCAGTATCGATCGATCGAGAAGTGAATGGTAAAAAGAATTATATCCAAGAAGGTTGAAAAAAGTGTTCGTACAGATGAGATAAATGTGACTCAGTTGGTAATTAATAGCTGTCAAAGCTCGTCTTCTCGGAGCTAGACTTTTCAATGGTACTTTTGGGGCTGGTGTTGATTCGGCTGAAGACCTTGCCACCAAGACGGTTGAGCTTGTTTCCGTCTTGGGTTCGGCGAGGAGCATCAATCAGCATCTTCTGGACTGAGTCAACCTTAATCTTGCAGAAGAGCTTAGAGAAAAGGTACTGGTCGCCAGCGTGGTTGAGGAGAGGCAGGGTGCGGTAACCCTGCTTGAGGTTGGTGAGTTTGGCGGTGTAGGTAGCAACGGCAGGGCGCTCATTGTAGCTCTCGCCATCGTTGGAGAGCTTGACGGACCAGCGAACGAAGATCAGGTCAGGGTGCTTGGTGGTAACCTTGAACTTGAACTGCTTGTCGAACATGGGGTTAAAGCCATTCTCGCGGATCACCTCAGTCTGGACCTTGAGGGGCGAGTCATGCTCCATAACCAAGTTAGAATCAGCCTCCTTCTTGTCGCGCTTGTCGTTGGCGTGGAAGATCTCGATCTCCACGTAGGGGTCCATAGACTTGTTGGCGGGAAGGTTGGCAGGTCGCATAAGCTGTTGGGCAGAGATGACATCAATGCTGAATGAGACAACACTACGCTCCTTCTTGCCCTCGGCAATGTCGGAGTTGTAGGGGAGAACTTGAATGTCTCGGAGCTCGGCGGGCTTCAGAACATAGCCAGAAGCATCCTTGCCATCGAACATGGCACGGTTGAGTTGCATACCGAGATCGAAAGTCTGCCAGTTGAGAGCGGCCATCTGGACACCGCGTCGCCAGTAGATAAGAGGGTCGAAGTTGTTGGAGGTGATGCGGGTTCGGTCGGGGTAGACGCGCATCATGTAACGCATGTTGTGGATATCAAGAGCCATCTTCTGATCTTTAGCACGGGAGTGCTTGGCAAAGCTAGACTCCATGAAGGAGAAGATGTGGTTGTACTGCTTCGCGTCCACTGTGTCAAAGCCAGAGAACTTGACACCAGCGCAGTAGACACCCAGTTCACCAAGAACCTTGACAGTCTTGTTGGGGGCCTTCTTGGCTGGTTGTTCACCTGCGCTCTCGTTGTCGCTAGTGCTGCTGCTCATCATATCCTGGACACGGCCCTCAGTGATAGTGTTGACACGGGTCTTGCTGACCAATCGTCGCGAGGAGTGGCTGGGTGTCAACATAGGGCTCTGGGGAAGGGACTGAGAGGGCATCAAAGGAGTACCATCGGGAGCGGAGGGTCGCATCATAGGCGAGTTGAGGCTGTTACCCCTTCGTCGACCACGGAAGTCATTGCCAACGGAAACAGGCTCCTCCTTAATCTGAGGCTTCTTGACCTTGATGAGGACACGCTCCATAAGCTCAGAAGGGGTGGGGAGCTTATCGGGGAACGCCTCCAAAGTCTCCGTGACCAATCTTGAACCGAAGCATTCCTTGATGATCTCCGTCATTGTCGCCTGTTGAGCAGGGCTGCAGTGGACCTCGAGTGAAATCCAAAGAGGGTACTTGGACTTGACGAAAGCGTATTTGTTGATGGTGGTCATGACCTCCTTGAAGCTGATTGAAGTGGTCATGGTGCGGCCATGATTAACTTCGGGCTGACCGTTGTAACCGTCCCAGCAGTCGACCTCTACACATCGGCATCCCCGGACAAGAGCTGAGATATAGCCCTCGACGCTAGACTGGCCAGCAACCTGACGACCGAGGAGGTAGGTGTTATGGGAGCTTGAGATGAAATACTCGTTCATCGGGCGGTCCAGGACAATGTTTTGAGGCTCGGGTTGAATCACATCGTTATGCTCTGACGTCAAGAAACCAACAAAGGCGGCTTCGGACATAGTCTCGGCGTTTTCTGGAAGATCGACCTCGTCATTGCGGTACTGGCGGCAAAACCGAGAGAACATTTTCTCCCAGGCAACGCGGTTAGCATCGACATCCTCGCCCTGGACGTCGCGGAGAAAAGTAAGAAACTCTGTCGAGGTAAGACCGAACTCGGGATTGGCGGCAAAGCTGCGGATAATTCGCTGAACGTCGGTCCTTTGCTTCATGCGTCGAACAAAGTCTTTGAACTCCCTAAAGTTTAGTTTTTGTCGTCGTCGCGAATCAGACAAGTGAAAGTTGACTTCCAAGGTCGCTTGTGAACTGTAAATGTGAAGGTTTTGGCACACGCGCTTCACTCCGGCAATGTTCATCTCCTCTTGCTCGGGGCTTCGAACCTGGTCGCCAAACTCCTTGGCCATCTCTGTTTGCCAATATTGCGCAACAGCGCGGTCGTTGAATGCCATCAACGATGTCATAAGCTCCTGACGGTATCTCAACATGGCATCCAAGAATTCTGTCCAAAGTGACAAGCTCTTAGTGTTGTCTGTAACAATATGCAGAAATCTTGTTTTCGAGTTCTCGGGGACTGTGTAGATAATAGTAAACCACTTGTCGCTGTACTTAGCCGCCTCTTCGCCCAGGCCATAGTCAATGATGTACTGTTGGATATCTGAACCTGTTCGAATCTCCCTAATCTCATCAACATGGAGAGACTTTTGAGGTCGGGTGGCATCCCAAGAAAGCTTGTTGGATTCGGTCTCGTATACAAGGTTGATTCTCTTAGGCCGGCTCTTCTTTGAGACCTTTCTCACTGGGCATCCATTGCGAAGCTCAGCCGGAAGCACTGGCCCAGCCATAGCTCCAGCACTTCCGCTGATGGATCCGTGAGTGCTGTTGGCGGATGAGGTGTTGGTAGCACCATCAAGTCCAACCATGGAGATGCAGTCGTCGGGGATAATCTCAGGCTCCTCATCGGTATCCGTCAAGGCGCTGTTCTCCTGGGGTGCTGTAGCGTTGCTGTCACTGCGGCGTCTGAGAATGCTGGGACCAACACTTCCGTCACGACTGGCAGGGGCACCAGAAGATGGTCGTCTTCTACCTGCAAATCGTTGGGCTCGGTTTGAGAATCGGCGAATGAGACCTCCTTTGCTGTTGTTGGCGACTTCTGACATGGCATTGTATCCAAGAGAATTTGTGCTTGTCTTCCGGGACAGCACAGATTCGGGCAACTGGAAGCTTGAAGGGAATACCTCCTCCTCCCTACCTCGCATGGGTTCAGGCGAGGGCTGGACGGAGGAGTATGTAGTTAGAACAGCAGTATCGGGAGACATGAGTGGTGAGCCTTCTTGTGAGTTTGAAGCTCCTGATGAAGCACTGATAGCTGACATAGGAATGGGGACTGGTTGTGTTTGTGAAGGAAAGGCTGTCTGAACCTGACCAAGTTGAGAACGTGTTAATGAGGACATTTCGGATAGGTTGTGAGTTGTTAATGTGGATTTTGAATCTGAATCAAAGCTGAAAGACATGGTCGTGCTGAGAGTTATGATTACACTATGAGGGCGAGACAGGTCGCATTCGAAGGTTGCATCGACGTATATAAAAGCTCAGTCAGAATGGGGAGCCATGGTGGGACGTCTGGCCTGGGGGTAACGATAAGAGACGCGAATTGCGGGGAAGAGGCTGCGGAAGCCGATCCCTCGTGGAGCAGCTGTCACTCTGGGGTGCAGCCAGTGCCAGGTAGGATGCCAGAAAGGCCAGGGCAGTGTCGACAGCACGTAATGAATGCAGATGCAGGGACGCAGGAAGCCTGTGGTGTTGCTGAGTGGACTACGCGAGGGTAGTGATGCTGAGCAACACGCGGGTGACTGGGTAGGTCCTGACAAGGCCGATCCGAGGCGTGATGATGTGCCAAGTTCGCAGCAGCGTGGTGAGCTGGCAGAGGGCGGGATATGCAGGTGGCTCCTTTTGGGCCGCCTTGGGGTCGCTGGATCAAGCAAAACAGGGCGTTCGTCTTTGACAGGCACAGAGCTGCAGCACAGCGCAGAACCACTGGTCCAGGTGATTGAATAGAATGAAGGAGTCCGTCGAGAACCACAGGTCGGTCAGGTTGGGGTAGCTTAAGTTACAAACACCTCCTTCGATAGCGCGGGCAACGTAGCCAGGATAAATGTCAACACCAACAACGTCCGGCGCTTGGTGGGTTTTCTTATGTCGATGTGGTAAACCCGAAACTGCCGAAAGTTCAATGGGTCTTTTTCAGAGTAGATCTCGATCAGGCGCAATTTCGAATGGAAAACGATATCAATTCCGAGAAGCCGCAGGCTCTTTGAGTAACAAGTCCAAGGGAGTCCGAAGATCGAGGTCGGACTGGCTGAGTCACCCAACGTCGAGGGAACGCGACAAAGTCTGGAATTTCAGCTTGTCGCAAATTGATCGGCGAATTGCAATTGAGCTGCGCTTGGTTGTCGAGCGTGTGATGAAGCAATCTGAGTAATGCTGACGGAGTGGAAGAATCGTCTCTCTCGAGTAGAGTGCCAAAGGGTTTCTTTGAAGAAAGTAGATTGTTATGACAGACAAGAAGTGAGAAAGGCAAAGAGGTGAGTTAGGTTGTCAATGGGAAAGTTGGTGGTGGAGCGGGAGGGGTAGAAAAGATAGCTGAGATAGAAAAGGGGGGGAGTCCAAGTAGTAATAAGTAGCCTGTGGTAAAAGGTAACTGAGTACTGTAAGGTAGCTTGGGGCGGTGGCTGTATGATAGCCCGGGAACCAGAAGGTTAAAAAAGATATAGAGAGAAAAATAGGGCAATCTCCTCTTGGTACAGTTGGTAGAGCGAACTGGGCAAGGGAGGGCAGAAGCTTCAAAGTATGATGGCTTACTCTTTGGCGCGCGTTGGAGCGGGCGAGACTTGAGACTTTGTAGAAAAAGAGGGCTAACGTCAAGAAAGCTAGATCACAGAATAGAAGAGACTGAATGGAAGCTGCTGGTGCTTGGACGCGGGCAGCGGAAGAGTCTTGTATGCGGCGGCGCTGCGCTGAGCCAGA
The DNA here is from genome assembly GCA_014824405.1 of Fusarium sp. NRRL 66896. Taxonomy (NCBI): domain Eukaryota; kingdom Fungi; phylum Ascomycota; class Sordariomycetes; order Hypocreales; family Nectriaceae; genus Fusarium; species Fusarium sp. NRRL 66896. The sequence goes on along the minus strand of JABEER010000199.1, from coordinate 2,851 downwards.
GCCAGAGCCTGGGTGGTTGCTGTTACGGTTGGGCTCTCTCTCTCTGACTTGGGGGTGTTTTCTTGGGCTGCGGCCGGGAAATTATGGCGGAGGGGTGACCAGCCAAGACTGTTTTTTCTTTATTTGGAGCGTCCTCTACTTGACACTTGACACGAGCTGATCTTCTGGCAGTGTCAGTGTCAGTAATAAAGTCTGTGCTGCGTTGTAGCCTGTGCTGAGGTTAATGCCTGTAGGTGCCTTGGGCCTCCTCTGCTGCACTGTACGGCGCTGCCTGCTGGCCTGCGTTGACCGAGTCGGAAGTGTCTGTGTGAGCTTCACTAAGCCTGTCCTAACAGCCCACTAAGGTCTCAGTCACTACCTGTACCTGTGCCTGTGTGCCCGTGCTTGTCCCTGTAACAGACAGATATTATGTTATGTACTCTATCTACACCTCTCCTCACATTGATCCGCTGTCAATCTCCTGCAACTCAGGAGAGGAGTCTGGGCAGAGACAGGCAGGGTGATGAGGATGACCAGAGTGAGTAAGTGATTGATTGATTTGATGTGACTAGGATTCTAAGATACTGGGGCTTGTATTGTACATACAGAGACCAGGGATGTCCCAACGATGGGAACCTTGGAGACTGGGGTACGTACCCTCCCATCTCCCTACAGCCCTTTTTTTTTTAATTATTTTTTTCCCTTTCCCTTTCAATTTTTACTGTGGACGACAGACAGACCGGGGTGGATACTGGAGAGACTGGGGAGGTGGCCAGGGGAGGGGTGTATGATTTTCATCCACTGCAACTTGATAGAGTGGAGATTTCATGGTCAATGGTCAAGGGGGAGGCGAATGGTTAGGCCCTGATGGTGTGTGAGAGTGAGCATGTCCGCCTTATGCAGCCAGACACAGAGCAGAGTCCAAGTTTAGGTGGTTGAGAGGTGTTACCCAAAGCCCAAGACTTGATCGATACAAGGGAGACAAAGTTGAGTTTGCAGGGAGACACCGGTCTAATGCAACACATCAACTCAACCTCAACTCTGATGAAATGTTCCGAGGTCTAACTTATTTTGATACACCACCTGTGCACATGACCAAAAATTAATGTCGTTAGAGGACAATGTCTCGAACTGAGATTGACCGACATACCACGTTGTGCCTTCCAGACCAATATAATCCTTATACACACAGACAGATACGGTGAACCTCCCTCCTCACCTGTCTGCTCACCTAGTTGATTACTCACTTCCCGTGTAAACTCGGTCCTGAGAACAGGGCGAACGGGCCAAGTCACCCAAGCAATTGGTAGACATGACAGGGCTAGACGAAACATAGCATAGGCCAAGCAAGTCCTACCATAGGGTCATCGTCAACGTGCAAGGGATAGGTCAAGTTGCATATCGATAGGCTGGACTGGATGCTGGCTTATCTTTGGTTAGCTTACCCTGTCTTCCATCACCTATGGACTAGCCAGCCAAGAAAAAGAAAGGGCGAGATGCAAAGGGAACTGCATTGCATTGAAAAGAGGTGTACAGAGCGGTGTGAGCTTGTTCAAACGAAACTCTTGGAAATCGTCAGAGTATCCATGCCTATGAGAGAAGGCTATTCCATCTCCCACCATGGGGAACCGGAACGTTGGAAAATGACGATGGATCCTGGCTCGCTCTAAGCTCGCCTTTCTTCCATCCTCATCCCCCTTGCGAATTTGACAATCCCTGGTGATTCCGTAAGACTCCAAGTGTGTCGTATAAAGCAGCATAGGTTTAGCAATTACGCTATAAGCTTCATTATCTCATCATATTTTCCTCAAATCAGAAGCTTAATCTTATAAAAGATACACTCTGAAGCCTTGAATACGTGGAATTCGGGAACCGTTGTGCTGTGACTTTAGCGTCCCAACTTCCAATTAGCGCTCGGTAGTGGGCTTGGACTGTTCCTTTGAAGGGTCGGATTGAGGCTTTGAGCTTGTGGGCGGGACTCGGGGCTCGGCCATCAGATGGATGCCATGGATCATGGATAGTGTGGCTCACACCGTTTTCTTTCACTTCCTCTTATGGCACCCCTTTTCTGGCTTCTCTAACGCCCAATCCATCAAGGTCGACAGAATAAACGCGACACTACTTGCCTCAAATTGCTCTGTTGGGCTCCTCGTGTATTCGGAGTGCGGCAGTGTGCCGTAACAGACCAACAACAACGACCAACAAACGATCCCAAATCAGAACTAACGGCTAACCATTCAGAGTGGAGAAAGACGCCATAAATACCATCATCATAAATCATCATGGCTTGCGATTGCGATTGCGATTATCGTTGTTGATGATGATTGATGACCTCGGCACTCGATCCTTGTGTAACTCAAGGACTAGACTTGCAGTACAAACTATTACTCTATGCTTCAATGCATGAAATACTCATGTTGATCAAGGGTTTTGTCTTAAGGGAGAGCCGGCGCAAAACAAGAGAGATAGAGATGCGCGCCGCTGGATCCGAGAGGTCTGAGCTACACACCTTTTTCAAACTGATCAATCAGAATGAGACGCGCCGCCGCAAATCCAATTTCTCGACCATGCCAGAGCAATCCGAAGGGACGATATGCAAATTCTCCGTTCCTGACTAACGAAGCTGTCTGACAACGAGATGAAAACGATATGAATCATTGTGGACGACATGGTCCGATAGACATGTGCTATTCAGTCAGAATGACGATGCAATAAGACGCCATACCCCTCCTTGGTAGCCCTAGGGGAGACAAGAAAACTTAGGACCTTTATCCTAAATGACAAAAAGACTTAGGCAAATTCACTGTAGATTTAGTAGACTTTAGATTAGTTATTTTTGGTACTTTATGTAAAGGTCAGAAGTTTTCTTGCT
>JABEER010000198.1:0-20771 GCA_014824405.1 Fusarium sp. NRRL 66896 | reverse complement strand
TATTAATATTTTCGGCCTTGCATTGCTTTTTTATGCTATCCTTTGGTTAATAATTATTTTTTACTGTTATTTTAACATTTTTACATAAACAAATAACACCAGTAACCATGTGACATAGAATATTGTTTAATCAGAAAAAGTCAGGACAGACGAACTGCAAGATTACAAAAGCATGCTTTCAGCTAATTGCCGAAGTTCCTCTTCAATATCTCAATGACTTATAGTTATGACTTCCTATAAGTAGTAGCCATGTTAAGTATGCCGTCTAATGCCATTCTTTTCGCTCCAATTCCCTATTCGATAACAAGAGCTATTATCTAATAGCTACTATGCTAGATCTGCACTAATTCTCCATGGCGCTCGTTATGCTTGGCTTCCAGTCTCAACTTCTCAACTTCTCAAATCATAGTTATAGCTAGGTGTATATATTCATCACATCCCCCATTCTTTATTTGTGCATCACATTCATTCCGTCCTCACATCTTTCTAAACACATTCCTTCTTCATCTCATCAACTAACACACCAACATCATCCATTATCCGTTCAAGACCCTCAAGGTCACTGCGACACTGCCGAATAATCATCCCCAATCTCTCCCGAAAAGCATCACGTAGACCAATTTGCCTCTCCAACCCCTTCAACTGCTTCTTCAAAGCCTTCTCAGCCACGTCATTCACCATAATACAGGCGCGCACACAAGCAAGAGCATTGGTGAGTGACTCCACCTCGGATTGGAGTTCTTGAGCAATAATATCGACTTGACCAGTAGGAGATGTGAGACCCTCAAGAACAACCAAGGCTTCGTTGATGATGTTGATATGAGAGCTGCAGCGAGAAGAAAAGGCGAGGAGAGTGCCGATGCTGGACTGCATATGGGCTGCAAGACGTTGTCGCTCGTTGCGCATCCACTCGCGGTACTCGGACGCTGGGAGATTCGCAGGTCGAGGCTCAGCGACACCAAGATTGATGGTAGGCTCTTTTGTGAGATCTGATGGTACGAGGGAGAGATTGTCGACAAGCTCATCATCGAGAAGTGCAGCCAGAACAAGGCGCCAGGTGGCGTAATCGCAAGTGGTTGACGTGGATGATAGAGGTCTTCTGGCCAGGATGTAGAGAGCGTTGACAACAACAGCAACACCGCAGTCGTCAGAGTTGAGTTGCTCAGGACACCAAGTCGGACCAGCTGAAACGGCATCGGTGAGGTTGTAACCCAAGCCCCTGACCAGACCACTCTCAATCTCTTGAACGCGAGAGAGCAAGTTATCCATGCTAAGACTGGGCATCGAGTTGAAGTAAGTGACTGACTTGTCGCCAGCTCGCAGCACAAGTAGAATCCAGTGAGCGTCGCAAAGAACAGGTACCAGCAGCAGAAAATCGCGGGTCGTGCCATCACCAAGTCGATGGGTAATGGACCCATTGGTAGGAACTCTGTCGATCAGGAGAGGATCGATCGTGGCAGCATCGAGAGGTTGGATTGAGACAAAACGGTCGAGGAGTTGAGCAATTCTAAAGTCATCAAGCCACTCTCCGTTTCGAATACGAGCAAGGGCTTTTTCGTTGAGGTTAGTGGACAAGGTATCGCTGCCATCGAAATCGTTAATAACTTCCATCGCATCATCGTGATCATCTTGGAAGAGCTCTGAAGTTGAGAGAGCGATCTCGGTGTCGGTGTCGTTGTCGTTGTCGTTCAGGGGTGCAAAGGTGTCATTGCCAATGTCGAGTTGTTCAGCAGGGCTAGAAGAGGCGCGTGCGAGTTCAGCTTCACCAAACGAGGAGGCAGTTTCTCCATCTTGATCGTGATCATCACCATCTTGCGGTGGCTGATACAAAGGATAGCTCGCATATCCATGATCAGCCATAGCAGTACCCCCCTGCTCCTGAATACGCCTCAAAATAAACGCCTCCGCGTTAGCAATGTTCCTCTTTGTGAACCTCGTGTTGTAGAGAGGACCGCCGACGACAAACAGCGCAGGAAGAGGCTGTCCAGTTCGCTTGATGGCTCTGGTCAGCGAGCGCATCTGGTAGAGAGAGTCCAGGGCAGGTCTGCTGGGATCGGTGCCTTCAGGTAACTAGCCACGGCCACCCATCCACAGTCGGTCGAGGTCATGAATGAGTCGCTGGCGGTATTCAGCGTTTCTTGAACTTTCAGGGCGTGAGGGCGCAATGAGAATGCTGTGGCGTCGGGGCGCGGACATTGTGGCGGAGAAGAGGTGAGCTGTGAGAAGCGAGACTTGAGAAGAGAGATGCGGTTGTGAGAGGCTGTGATGGTGGTGGGTGGTGAGTGAACTCAAGAGAAGGCCAAGGCGGGGAGGCGGAACAGAGAAAGGAATGCCGCTGGGTAATGCGAAATAGTGAATAATAGAGAGAAGAGCACGGAGAAATGGGTAATGATGAGATAAATAACGCGCAAGAAGAAGCGCCTCGTCAACGCGCCATGTCGCTTGTACTGTAAAGTGTATCATCTCGACTCAATTGAAGAGATGAAGCTCAAGTTGAAAGGTGGGGCACGCTGCGGAAAAAGGTACTTCCGCGACCTCGAGTTGACCTTGATGCACTTCGTAAGTCATTGGACATAAAGTCGACTTTCCAGCAATTGGCCACATCTGCAGATAATAGACTTGCAGATCAACAAATGGGTGTGAATTGATGCATGATACTTTATTAGAGACCCTTCGCATGGTGAGATCAGTACTGACCAACGATGGTATCTTCTGCGTGCACATCACTTGCAAGCGCGTCTACTAGATGCAGTAATAGCATATGAATTCATCATCAGCATCTGATTTAATAAATCCCACCAGCAGAGCGATTTCAGACCTTTGGCGGTCTTTAGGGGTTGAACTGCAACTGCATTGTATGTTCACGCCGGGTGACCAATAACCTGAGGTCTGGCTTGATCGCTGGGAACAATGTTCAAGGCGTTGAATTGAAGTCAAGGGAATGATGAGCACTTTCCAAATGTGCTGGCAAATCTGATGTTCTAGTGTAATGTTCGGGCCGGCCTTTGCATCTTAGTTGTTCGAGTCTTCGCATTTAACCACTTTTGGAAGGCCGTTTTGTAACTGGCATCAATTACCTCCCTGCGCAATATTTCGAGATGTCAATATCGTCCAACAAAGCTATTGATCGAATGCGACCTAGCTCTTACGCTTAAGATTCATTGACTTCAACAGCTGATTCCATTAAATTTGCGCTGGATTCAATTTTCAGCGACTAGCGAAATTCCTTTTCCTTTTCGTGGCTCAATTAACCGGCGCATCGCCGCTTCATTGTCCTTAGCATTCCGCTTAGTCTGCTACGTTGAACACCTAAACGGAACAAAGGAACAGAAGACAACAAGACAAAAACGCTTTGTTACGACCATGCAGATAAGGTCTTGTTCACTGTTAGCGCATTCATCGCAGCACGGATCTGCAACGTTCAGTAATAGGGACAAAGACTGAACGGATGCTACAAACACAAGCAGTGAACGTATCCTTTAATGTTTATTGCAGCTTTGTTTGCTAGTAGTAAACAATAAGCGTGATACTTTACTTACCTTTTTACGCAGCTTGAACATAGAATATATCCTACAATTATTCATATTAAAGGTTATACTATATGGCAGGATGTTTTCACCTTCTATCAATTATTAAATCAATCAACACATCAACAATCAACGATGAACGGTCAACTCCCATCCTCAAAAGCTAACCCAGCCACTTTCAATATGAGTTCTCTTGCCGGCTTATCTCTGACTCAACTCCTCCATGGACTTAGGTTTTGCTTCCCAATCTTTTGGGACATTTCCCACGATTCTTGTTCTGACGATGAAAGAGTTCAAGGCCTCCGCCAAGCCCTCACCAAGCTCCAGGACTTCGAATTCGAGGCGGAGTCTCCCAACGGTTGGTCCGTAGATTAAAAGATCTGGGCTGTCGGCGTTCCCGCCGGAATCATGGAAGATAATCTCTCCTCCTCCGATAGTACTCACCAAGTAGCCGAGGCATTCCGTGCCGCCAAGGCTGACATCGAAAGCTGGATGGCACTTGCTCAGCATATTGAAGGCAGAATGAATGTCCCGCCTTACATGTCTATTACCCAAGATCTTCCTCTTCGGGCCATTACACTCTCCTGTGATAAGGACAACGAGAAGGAACAGAACCTGCTTGATAGACGTCGAGTACTGGGCCGGGAGATCCCTTCCCTGAGCTTCGACGTGCCTGGGGGACCCAGATATCTGCAAAGGTTTGTCTGGAATCCAGAGGGATCCGTCTTTGTCAAAGAGCCTAAAGAGAAGAAATCCAAGACCAAGGTCAAGGAGACCGGGTCTAAGAAGGGGACTAAGAGAAGTCGGACAGAGGATGAGTACGCGGATTCTCCACGCCGCGTCAAGCTCCTTCGAAGATGTAAGGCTTAGAATTACATTGACTATTAGATACTTTCCTAGATGCAATCGGATTATTATTTTAACTTTATACGTTCTAACTCACAGAGTGCCATAATCATTTATCTTATCAAGGCACTGAGTATTATCTCTTTCATCTCATTTGTATACGCGGCGAAGTATCCAGAATTAGCTGAGTCTTGTCTTTCCCTCAGCTGTCGCATTGAAGATATATTCGCTCGCTCTTCACCAACAACCTCTCCTGTGGTGCTGTCTTCTTTGTCGAGTTCCCACAACGAAGTCCTGTGATTGGGGCTCTTTCCAGCCGGCAGTGTGCCAGTCAACCTTGTGAGTATCATGAACTTTACTTCTCGATAACCATTGGCCTTACTTCTGAGTCTCTTTCACCAGTTTAGACGAGACAGTGGAGGTTAATAGCCAGCTTATAGTGGTATTCCACCTCGAGACCAAACATATCCTGCAAAACCCTCTTGAATAACGGATGATTTTAGGCGCTAACATGTCTTGGCCTGGGAATGAGATCTCGCCACCAGGCAGATGAATTAGAGTTCGCATTGTTCGACTGGTTGTCGAGCCATAGAGATATGTCAAATCATTCATACAGCAAAGAGCTATTCGCAATGGGTATTAAAAACCTAACATACTGTAGATGTTCGGGGCCAGTATCTAGAGGCAGTCCTTGCGTTCTTCTGCAATTGGTTCTAAAAAGGAACCGCCGGATGCATTTCCATAACTTGACTGAAAAATGAGTCTTCGCATGGCTCCGAGAGCATTTCCACGGCGACTCAAAATGGTAAGCCTCAGAATACCAATGAAGCATCCAGCCAACGCTATGAAGCAATTCGAGATCCAAGTCAATAACGACAAGAAGGCGGGTCTCGTTCGATCGGTCGAGTGCGCTGGATCTCTTGCTTGGTCTCAGGGAAGGAATGTTGAGACTGAAAGTCAAGTTAAGTGGCAGCTGCATACTGGAAAGACTTCTTTAGGTTACAGAAGTCAATATAACAACCTCCCCACGTTATAGGATACAGGGTGGGACTTATTGGCAGCGTCTACGTGCTCTTGTTTGCTCCAAACTCATTGCGATGAGCTACATCCGGGCAGATTTAAGGAACTATTCATCTACATAACCCATAGCGATGCAACAGCGTCCCTTAATGAGATTCTGTTATATCATTCAAGATCTGGTCACGGTAAAGCATTAATGATTCTTCCAACAAGCCTTTAACAGCTTGCAATATATACATAGATACTTCATCCCATTTATTACTTTGGCGTTCCAGAACTGTCCCGAATTAATCATTGTACCGAAACCTCATGAGTCGAGTGTAATAAAGAAATCGGTTGGAGTCACGGCGAGGTTGGAGCAGGTCACTCTTCATCGCCCCCGTTCCTATCTTCATCGCTGAATTGATGAATATAGAAATAAAATCAAAGCACGGGCCTTCTCGGTCAAATCTTTTACTCTCTAGACACTCCCAGTTCAGTCAAATCTAGACTGATGCTCAGCCAGACGGGGAGAAGGGTCAGTTGGCCTTGAGGACCACAGCTACAATTGCAGGCTCTCTCCAAATGGATTGCGACGATTCAAGGCAGGGGAAAAGAAATGTAGATCGCCATGCCGTGATGTATGTCGATTCCTTGCGTTCTCAAGGCGTCCGTCCCAGTACCTTTTATTATTGCTTTAAATCAGCCCAACCCATTTCGCAGGCCATATCCCGATGAACTGTACCTAGTAGTGGCAAATATTATCATGTTGCGAAACTACCCCTTCTCTCTCTTTCCCACGCCATTGCCTGGGGACAAAATGAGCCCCACGATCAAACTCTAGTTCTTGCGCTTCTTGCGTTTTGCCAATTTCACCGCTGCTTCGTGCGACTCTTGATCGGTCATAAATGTGGCACGAGCAGGGGTGGGGAAGCCTGCTTCGAATTCAAGGTACGACATCTCACCAGGATCTTCTCCTTCTACGGTGTCAGCAGAAGACGAAGAGGCTGCCTCGGTCATCCCGCTACGACGACGCTTTCGTTCCGGCTCCTTAAGGGCTCTCATGATACGTTCGAAATTACTTCGGAGGTCCTTGATCTTCGTGATAAGTTCTGTTTCGTTTGGGAAGCGAAGGACAGTACGATGTTCGATTTGCGCAATAGCCTCGATGTTGACTCCCATTAGGCGGGACTTCAGTGCCGTGGAAGTGTTCTCCATGTTATCCAAAATTCGTGCTAATTATAAAGTTAGCGTTTTTGCTTCTAAGAAATATTTCCCTCGTTCTATAGCTTACAACAGGTCTGCTGATGACAAATCGACGTTGTCGTTGCAGGCTGAGGTCCAAGTTGCGTAGTGTGCTTCTATCGTGTGACCAACGAGGCTGTTGTCGCTACTGATGATCAAGACGTTGCAAAAGGATGTCTGAGGTGGAGCCAGCCGGTACAATTTATATACTTGAAGATTCATTCACTGCTCTGGCTTCACTGCATATCTTACTCAATACCACAAAGAAGTCCTTTCTAATGCCGCTGCTTATGCAAGGTTCTTTATACCCTGCGTCATTCAAACAGTCACGCACCAGTAAAACTGCTAGTGAATTGTATGGCCTGGTGCAGTTACAAACGTATCGCAGAGGTGCCAATTATGTCGCAGAATGTTGAAAGGTCCCCTCAAAGAACCTATGTGAATTTGTAATATGTCACATATTCAGATCAGACCAGAGTCAATGTCTATGTTGAATGCCAAAAGAACAAAGAACTCTTACAGCGTTGACGTCAAGCCAGAAGGGTATCATTGTGATTGCAGTGCGGATTGAAGAATGCTGAGTTTCAGTTACGAAAGCGGCTCGCGGCATGTTTATTGGTATTGAATAACCAGCATTCCATTGACAAGCAGGAGTAATTACTTTATTCGAGCAAATATCAATGGCAGCGTGACGCAATCAATGTATCTACGGTTCATTCTGGGCCTCTTACAGCCCAACAAGTAGACTCATTGTCACATCTCAGATGACCATTTTTAGTTTCTTGGTGCAGATACATCATATTTCCTTCTTATGCTCATTAGGAAGCAGTTAAACGGTCCGTGGCCCATGCCCCGGTGATACTCTCCTGCGTTTGGCGCCCCCCTTTTACGGCGAGGCTACAACAGCATCACTAACGAGCCAACTACGTTGAATGAAGCTCGATTGTTTCATGAAAGGAAACATCCTTCATGTGGTGGTCTTGTGCGACCATAGATAAGATTACCCAAGATCGATAAGTTGGCACTCAACTTGTGTTTTTGGGAATCTCGATCGGGCTGCTGTCACAACACTACCGATGTCCAGTATTGAGAGGATGGAGGTCAAAGTATCCTATGCCGACAACGGGACAACCATCCGACTTTGGATAGCTACCTCAGCCGCTGGCATATTGTTAAGCCCCAATATTACACATACCTGATGATCGCTCGCCTCGAGCCACAGCCATGGTGGGCTCTCCCAACGCTTGCAAGATCAAACTCCATATTTTAGTAGTGCATTCAGGTTCAATGTAATATGTAAAGAATACCTATACCTGACTTTGAAGAAGATGTAAGTTTCCTTCTCGTTTGTCATTGACTTCCGCCGGGTTCTTTGTTCTTGCACTAAAGAACCATAAAGCAATAAGCGACTTTCTTTTATGCATTACCAGCAAACTTCGATGCAATTGAAAGAGACAAAGGAATAATATATATCAAATGTGACAGTATTGGTGAATGACAGAGTTTTATTCTAGATGTCTGCATTTCCACCTATAAATGCCATAATAGAAATCTCTTTCCAGACAGCCGCTTTCATCTTCCAATCATCTTACCACTCACCCTCATCTGCAAGGGTTCTATCGAAGCTTCGCTGTTCACTGGCTATTACTTACTCGATATCACCTCAAATTGCACTCAGCACCACCGCTAAAACAGCTTTGTTGTACATTTATCATGCATTCACTACGAACCAGTAAGTATCTCGACAACGCCAATCACATCAACAAGCTCAGGCAAAAGGATGAGAAATATGAAGAGATTCATCCCCGCATGCTCCAGTCGCCACGGTGGCCCCGTGACATGGCCCCTGGACTCTTGAGTTCGTCAGATCATGATGCCACTGATTATGATAGCGTATGCTTGAACTACGACAGTGGGCTTAGCGACATTTTGGCCTTAGGTCTTGCTGCTGCCATAATCGCTCTTCTATACAGTTCATTGTCTGCCGGTGTCCGTTAAATGCTGAGTTGGTTTGATGGTGACAAAAGAAAAGGGTTCTCATTTATGATATTGGGATCTCAGCGCGGCACCTAAACATAGCGAGGGATACTTCAACAGGAAGCGGAAGAATATGATCTCTGGACGAGATACAAGTAGCCACAGATACACGTCTGCTTCATACCACATGAGGTTAACCAAATGGAATATAGCAATGAATCTTTGTTTCACACTCAAACTACACCAAAGTTAAAGTTCTGGTGCAAATAATGATTTGCATCCGTAATTTTAGTGAAGATTCCTTGTTGCTTACACAAGCGCTGCATTGTGAGCCAGCAGGGCATTTCCCAATCTTTTCGGGTCTTCTAGGTTAGTATCTCCTTTGCATTGTTGATAGAGTACGACTCACCCTGTACTTGGTGACGAGCTGTATACACACTTCAAGTAGGGAAAACACCATCATTTGTAACGTCTGATATCATGAAACTGATATTAGCTGGAGATGATCCATCAATCACTCTCTTTTCCAATGTATTTTGATAGGTAATTGAAGCGCTACAGATATGGCTCAGATGGGTTTTGGAAGCACGGCAGCCTCTGTTATTCACGTACATATTGTTCTTCGTCTTCATTATTTTCGCATTCAAGGTTGATTCCTAACCGACATAGCGACTTATACTACCCCTCTCACAATGCCAAAGCTCATCACCCCTTCAACCATCCTGTACCCCAGCACCCCCTCACTCATCTCCAGCAGTATAAACAGCAATAGCAAGGTACTCAAAGTTAATAGTTTCACCCGGTTTGCCAAACATTCCCAGATAAAACCCACTCTCATCCACCGCCGGGCCTCCAGAAGGATGAAGGTGATAAATCCAGAAGTTTCGGAAGGCTGTATGTTGATCATCAAAGATAGGTGTTATCTGTACATTTGGCACGCGGTCGAACTTTGTTTTAAAGGTAAATCGCGTTGCTCGGCCATCGGAGTATCTTTGGATTATGCCTTTTCCGGCTTCGACTTCACCGATGCCGCCATGCTTAACTTCCCGAAGTTGGCCTGGTTGATGAAGTAAGTATCTATCAGTAGACGGTGAGCTCTATTGCTTGGCCTACCCTGTGCGCTCATAGTGGCTATCTTGTACGGTTTCAGTTTGTTCAGATCGAATCTTAGATGTGATGGAGAACATGTAAGGAACTTGGAGACGGTGGCCCAAGGCTTTTATATTCCATAGGCTGGACTTTGGATTTCGCTTCGTTCCAAGATTTGTACCCGCAGCGGCATATCCTGTCCCAGCTGAATATGCGATGACATCATGTCAGCATGTTGTAGGAATGTCAAAGTGTCTCAGAGGCGGCACCTAAGCCTTGTAGATACGAGAGCATTTCGGAGATAATTTCCGGATATGCAGCTGCGACAAGACGCGCGTTGTCGGAATGATCAAAGATCACGGCTCACAGGTGTCCCCACGATCCATTCCAGCTAGCGGAATGGAAATCTGAGTACACTGGAGTGATGATCAAACTGTAGCGGTGGCATTGTTGCCTAATAATCACCCAGCGACCTTTGAGGGCCGTTCCAGACGAGAAATGCAACTCAAGAGACGCTCTCCGTAACTACAACAAGCAGAGACTCGGTAAAAGGTACTCCTTCAGTGTTCACTGAATAGAAAGATAGAAATGCTAGTGGCGTCCCGAGACACGGCACGATGAGACACGGCACGATGAGACACGGCACGATGAGACACGGCCTGGATCTTATCTTCATCTCTAGTTCTTATCCCTTCGATAACCTGTCATCTTGTCAGTCGAATCCCCTTCCAACATCTCACCTGTCTCACAGTAAAATGCAAACCTGGAAGATTCCTACCAGATTTCGTCACAATAGCCACAGGGGATTACCACCACCCTCGTTTATGAGACTTCCACATATGTACTGTGTTCACGTTTTGCTGATATCAGAGGTCACCGAGTCTTCATGTCTCACTACCCCGCCTGACTGCCGTCCTGCACGGTTCCAAATCCGGTCAGAGGATTTTCAGCTGTCGGGCCTCAAACATTTAAGCCACGCAGATCACCGACTGATCAATCTATGAGAACACCACTACCCTCTTTTCATGATGCTGAACGTTCATGCCACAGACAACGCCCCGCATTCAAAGGATTATCGTGTGACGAATTCAACATTATTAAACCTCCCCCGACACGAACCCGTAGCAACGTAAGTTGGAACAGATGTCGATGTATGCCTTTGAGATGACCGGATACTAAGTAAATCATCATTAACTGCTGCACAGCGGCCTGGTCAAGCTTCATCAGACGCAACTGAATCCAACTACTGGAACAACACCCAGTATCGTGCATCCTTGCCTTTCGGGTGTCCTAGGCTTGCTTCTCCCTGTTGTGTAGTGGATTGAATGGCCAGTGAAGAGACACGCAATATAGCCCAAAGAGGGACCTTGCGGCTTTTGCTTCGATGCATTTGCTGCAATAGGCTCCTTTTGTTCCGGTGGCTTGATACATGAATCAAGTGTCTTCTAAAATGCCTCAATGGTCTCAGAAGGATTTGTCATTGTGAGTCATGGTTTGTCGGGAGTCACCTTGGTGAGCAACAGGGGTAATGTTTTCAGCGGCCAACGATACCGACGTCATCCAAGTATCCAAGCTGGTGCTTGACCCGGAAGTCCTTCAAGTCTGGTAGTCCAAGAACCTTTATCACTGATCAAAGATATCGAAAATATGGTTGATAGGTCGGTACTGAACTTGATGTCAACTAAATATCTACTACCGTTACCACTTCTTCGAGCACTGCCTATAAAGTATTATGTCCCGTCGTTCTAGTTGCAGAGCCTCTTTTTCCCTTCTGGCTTCTTATCTTCCAGTATACATGACTTGAAATGAGTGAAGCTATTGAGGAGAGAATACTGAGAAAGGTTTAAATAGAATGCGAGATTGAAGTGTAACACGATAACATGCGATGCTCTATTTGATCTTGACCCATACCATGTCACATTGATTTCCATTGCAGTGATACTCATCAAACTCCCGGCATCAAAGTACGAGTATAAGCAGGCCCTTTACTAAATGCACAGCAAGATTCTCACACGAAGAAGCTGAACTAATGTTCATCCTGACAGAAGTCTTACTTCATCTCAGGCCATAATCACCCGGCCTTCGACAACTTTCAGCCGTCGATCCTCACAATCTCTGTCTAGATGTTTCGAGGCTTCTTTGGAACAGCCGTTGCCTTCACACAAGGAAGACGTCGAATTCGTGACATTTCTGTATTGTCATACACTACATCTCGTGGCTTCCCATCTCAAAAAGCCCCTATGAGGAGTTTCAGTGTGTCCGACATGTTCATACCAAAGCTCTGCCTCCCCCTGCTCGTCATAAAGGGAGTTGCCGATGACCCATCGCCTTATTTCTCACCTCGTTCCCAACGCTCCCAGCCTTTCGGCCTAAAATTCACAGATCCTTTACCCGGCCGGGAATTGAATCAAAGGACAGACGCTTGATACATTACTACTAAAGTGATAATATACAGACACACAAATTACACACTAGGTATTTACTTCAAACTATCATAAGCGCAGCACAATAGTGGTATAACAGAACAGGGATGTCAGATAAAAATACGCTCTAAACATTAAACTCTGAAGGAGCCGCCAATTCAAGTAGCACCATATGATTGCAACAGCTGCTTCATAGTGTCACCAAAGGCGTATGATAGCGGCGTTCGGCTGTTATTATCAAGGATGTTGACAGCTGCGCCGCGTTCAAGAAGTAATCGTACAATAGCTGCTGCTCCCCATCTACCACATAAAATAGCATATACTAGTGGTGTCCGGCCGTGTTCATCAGCTACATTAACAGCTGATGCGCCACCATTGTCAAGAAGTAACCGCACAACGACTTCAGCATCCCAGAAATTGCGGGATGCCGCATGTGATAGTGGTGTTCGACCGCTTCTATCAGCTATACCAACAACTGCTCCGCGTGCAAGAAGTAAATGTATGATACTGCTTCCAGCATGGCTATTAGACGCGGCATATGACAGCGGTGTCCGGCCAATTGTATCAGCTACATTAACAGCTGCACGGTGGTTAAGAAGTGATCGTACAATCGGTTCCATTACCAGATTCGTGGTTGAAACTACATATGATAGTGGTGTCCGGCCACTTCTGTCAGCTATATCAACAGCTGCTCCGTGTTTAAAAAGTAAATGTATGATACTGCTTCCAGCATGGCTATTAGAAGCAGCGTATGATAGTGGTGTCCGGCCGCTTCTGTCAGCTAGATCAACAGCTGCTCCGTGTTCAAGAAGTAGATGTATGATACTGCTTCTAGCCTGGCTATTAGAAGCAGCGTATAATAGTGTTGTCTGGCCGTTCATGTCGGGGATATTATCAGCTGCTCCTCGTTTTAGCAGTTCTTCCACCATACGATGAGCATGAGAGCCCTCAGTAGCGCCCAGCAAATGCGTTCGTCCAGCTTTGCAAGCATATAACAGTGCTGTCTGTCCGTCGTTATTTTGTATGTCAAGATCGAAGCCTTCATCAATGAGAAGCTTCATCTTTTCTGGGTTATGCACTGAAATAGCATGCATTAGTGCCGTGCATCCATCATTGTCCGCTCTGTGGATATCTGCGCCTTGATCAATCAGGAATTTCATAGTGGGCAAATCAGACGACGTCGTAGCATGTAACAGGGGCGTCCGACCTTTGTAATCGGGCTCATCGATGATAGCATGATTCAAAAGTAGCGGTAGAGTGGATTCCTTGGATGTGAGTGCAGAAGAGCTTGAAAGAGCATGAGACAGTGGTAATAGCCCAGATTTGTCGGTTGCTCTAATGTTTGCGCCTCTTTCAACCAAGAACCGCACAGTAGCCTCTTCCCCGCTCTCTGCGGCATGGGAAAGCGGTGTCCGGCCACGATTATCCGCAGTTTCAATGTCTGCACCTCGCTCAATCAATAGCCGTACATTGGCCACACTACCATTCTTCGCCGCAAAACAGAGCGGTGACCGGCCACGAGAGTCCTTAGCTTCAATTTCTGCACCTCGCTCGACCAATAATTGCACGGTAGCTGTGTTGCCGTTCTCACACGTATGGGAGAGGGGCGTCCGGCCGTGGTCGTCCCTCACATCAATTACTGCACCTTTATCAAGCAGTGTTTTCAAAACGGCAGTCCATCCAGACCGAAAAGATGCGACAAATGATATAGGCGTCCGCCCGTTTTTGTTTTTGTATGGAATACTAGTGTCAAGATTGGCCCAGCTCAGCGCAAAAGTGGCAAGAGTCTCGTCACCATGTAAGAGGATATACCAGAAAAGGCCTATATCTTTTGAATATTTGAAGTGTCGTCTAATACGAACTCGTTGGTTGTTGTCCCGCCGGTATTTATCACACAAGGCGTGCAAAGGTGATGTAGGCGGCTCGTCTTTGACTTCTTCTTTCAAAAGCCTCCAAACTGCAGCGTGACTACCGGTAGCTAATGCCGCAATAATCGGTGCACCATAGCGCTCGGCTTCAACCCGAAAGCATGATTGATTGCTCGAGTGGCCTCGAATCAGATCGGCAAAGTTGTTTTCGGCCAGGATATACAAAAGACCTGCCCCAGGGGTGTATTGGCGAATTCCCTTTTTCTCATACAGGTTAACATGGGTGATCCATTTTCGAATCGGAAAGCTTCGTAAGAAGTCCGTCTGGCTGATATGCCCCTTCTTTGCCACGTTTGCATGATACAGGACATTCTGTACAGCATATCTGAGAAATGGAAACTCCGCATCTGCTGTATGAGGAACGTTAGGAGCTTTATTAGGCGACGCTTCCAGGAACGACTCGTAGCTACAGATGTAGTCTAAACAACACTGTTTTAATCGTTCGTGTCTCCCTGCTTCCAGATTCCCGCTGAGACTCGGCCACACAGATTCAAGACCTTTTTTGAAAAGAAAGTCTCTGACTGACTCGTGGATAAATTGAACCGTACGGTCCTTTCCCAACCTAGTGATCTCGACAAGGCCTTTGGAACAGCTAAGAATGAATTTGTCAATGACAGTCTCTTTAATTTCGTCATGATTCCATGGGCAAATGGATGCGTCCTTGCTTGAGCGTAAGGCGAAGTACAGTTGCTCTGGTTTCAACCGTCGACTTGCGAAAAGCACCCATTGGATACATGAGAGCAGCTCATCCTGTCCTTTATCGTCTCGAATAAGAATATCTCGAAATAAGTCATAGAGACCCTTAGGGATCTCCTGAAGCTTTTGTGTAAGTAAATGGCTGTTTCCATGATCATGCTCGTGCTGAAGGATGCCCACCACGAGAATGACCCACATGAAGTTCCCTGATGCTTTTTCCTTGATCTCGAAATGGATTTTTTTGGCGACCTTGTTGTTCCCGATATTTAGTTTGCTATTAAGGTATTCAATGATATCCTGCTCGTGTTCTTTTTGTTCCTCCAGGACAAGATCGATTTTCTTTGGTAGCGTGATGTAAGGGTAATGCCTGCTTGCGAAGCACACTTGGAATACAGTCTGAGACGACATTGCTTGATTGCCCAAGTCTTGAAAGAACGAGATCATATCGCGGATTTCATTCTCCTCACACTCATCTAGAGCATCTAAAAACACAACCAATGAAGAGCTTTCAAGATTCTGTATAGCTTGTTCGAAAAGTAGCTTCAATGTTTCGACGGTCCAAGCGTGGTTTACGCTAATGCTCGACACCAAGCCAGAATTTAGGACTCGGTGAAGCCTTGGAAGTTGCTTGAGGATCTGCAGTAGCAGTGATCTATACATGCCGACTATAGACTTCTCAAGTTGCTCGCCCCGGGCGGTGAAGAAAAAGGAAGCAATGATCTTATCTTCCATGTTTTCCTGAGCATAGGCTAGAGCGAACTTCATTAAAGTCGATTTTCCAGCGCCGGGATTTCCCTTGATCTACATGAAGCCATGGTGGTCTCGGATCTTTTCAACGTTGAGCCAGTCCTGGTACTCAGGTCTTCTGAGAAGCCATCTACAGGTCTTTGCAAGTGGCCTCTTAATATTCTCACGGCGACAATCGATTTGCTTGAAATTCAATGCTTCGACCAGTATCTTTTCTCCTGTTTTATATGAATATTTCCTCAGCTTCAATACAATGTCTCAGAAGTTACAAGACGCTCGACATGAGCAGCCTGAGTAAGACCTGAGAAGGATACAAACCTTGGTTCTCGTCAGCCTTTCGCTTCTGCCCTCGAGGATCTTGGTCACGGAGCGGGTTCTCGTGTGAAGGATTTCGGTCCTCAAAAGAGGTTGGGGCAGAACCGCAGTAATTGTTGTGTGTTATGTAAGTTGTATCTCCTCGATGGAAGGTCCTGTTGCCCTGGTCCACGCGTTGACCGACAGTAATGCCCCCAAAGTCAGAGCCCCCTTGGTTGAGTTGCGGCATGTGTGACATAGCGGCCTCGAAGAAAGCGGCTGGCCACTGAGAAGAGTACAGATGCTGTTTGGTACATCTGACAGCCAAAGACCACAAAACAAACATCTAGAAAGAAGAAGCTGTTTGATAAGCCTTCACACCGCCTCGTAACGAGCGGGGTTTTTCAAGCATCCTTGCACTTTGATGCGGCTCAGGTTAGTTGTCAGTGGGCGCCACTTAGGCATTTGTTGAGTAAGATTACAAGGCGCAGGCAGCCATGCACCCAGCTGATGCAGCCAATCACGCTATTATTCAATCCTGTTTGACTCTTTCAGCCGTAATATTTAACAGTAGACCCATGCAGAAACTTTGATGGCTAATACTGGTCGGCTTCGCCGATGCCTTGGATGATAGACTCTAATTAATCAGTCAGTCAAGCTCTCCAACCGTCAAAGCTGAGTTTGATCCATGATAAATCATCTAGTGCGGTGATATAGGTCGAAGTTGAACTACATCCATATACGCGTAACGGGGTTTGGATGTCCATCAGTCGGTTTCTTGCCGAAATTACGTGCCCTCAGCTCTCCTCACTAGCTTGGTTATCTCTTTTCTCTCTCCCATTCTCCCATTTGCCAAGCCCAGCCTCTTTCTCCTGTGAAGAAACTGCGGGGTTTGTATGGACCCAGATCTGCAGCCACAGAGGGGCAGCCAACGCATGAAACACAAAGTATAAGTCAGGCTGTAGTACGGAGTAGGTCTTTCCACATTTTTCACCGCTTTTTTGCACAAAAAAAAACAGGTCAAATAGCTCTGTTAAACGTGTATGACGATGATTCACTTCCTTGAGTTTCGGTTTGTTTCTGTTGCTCACTGCTATTTGTCTATCACCTTCCAAGACCTCGGCAATAAGCAGCTACACGCGCGCGGTTTCATTGGTCAGGCTCTGGTGGTTCGAGCCAACAACGTGAATCCCCCACAATTGACTGTAAGTCAGCCGCAAGTCGACTTTCGCCTGCCGGGCTTCAGCCAAAGTCAGGGATCATGCACCACTCTCTGACGCCCGGCCTGATCATTTCTACTGTACATCCTTGGTTAGTTCTTTATGGCCGAATATTCTTTTCGCCGATCTCGTAATATCTCCGGCCCCGCTTCACGTGCGCAAATGCATAAATGTGAAAACAACCTTTTATGCCGCGCTCTGCATAAGAGGTCATGCACACGGTCGGCTTATGCAATAGTAATGCATAAATATATATGAGTTCCAACACCATGAGGTACATGCCCAATCCCTGTCTTCTGCAACACCCTTTAGGTCGCAAGAGGTTGGTCAGTAGACAAGCCTTTGTGTGATTTTGGAGAATGTCATGTTAACATCGGTGCACCGACACAGCTTTTATTTATAATGATTGTATATTCCTTGATAGCATACATATCCCCATGCGAATTGTAATTATATGTCAGTTAACAATCTCTTTACAAGACATACCTGATACCTGGAAATCTCAGAATGTATTCATTCTAATTTGTTCTTCCAGAGGTGCACATGAGTATGATGCGCATTCGACCCTACAGTACCTACCAGCCTCGATCATGACCATGACGTTAGAGTCAACTCGTCAGGCAATTACACGATTTCGTGACAAGTACTTAACTAAGTCATGAACAGGGGAGCGTGAGAGTCTCAATTATCTTATCGCATCCTGTTCAATCCAGTCCCAACATCATCTTC
Organism: Fusarium sp. NRRL 66896; assembly: GCA_014824405.1. NCBI lineage: Eukaryota > Fungi > Ascomycota > Sordariomycetes > Hypocreales > Nectriaceae > Fusarium > Fusarium sp. NRRL 66896. Next base: position 3,051 of record JABEER010000198.1, on the reverse strand, counting down.
AGCTACTCTAATATGAGAATCCTCTACCCAAATGCCGTATTGACCATTTCCTTCAACATTTGCCGCACCCTTCACAAGAGCATAACACTGCAAAGAAAATAACCGTCGACCTACCCAGTGGTCTCACTAAAAAGAAGAGTATTTTTCTAACGGTCAACTCCATTACATTCTGGTTCCGATGTTGGACTGTACAAACGTGCAAGGCGATTCACTTGGGCGACCCGTCTGGTTCATGACCAAGGTACCTCTTCATTTCGCGCAGGTCAGTACAGGTGCGCGTATATGACCTAGTCTAGGCCTTGTCGTCACCGGACTTGGTACCACGGTATATTGCATGGCAAGTGTAGTATGCAGCCCCTACAACAGGGGGTGTCTGCATTGCATATATCTCTGTTTCTTGTTTGGTGACGGACACACAATGCCCCGTCCTCCTTATACGACTTGGACGACTTCAAGTGCAGCCACCGACGGCGGCCTTTACAACATTAATCTCGGTCTGGGCATATTTAGCAAGAAATGTCATCCCCAGTCATGTCCTGTGTCTCAGCCCCGAAATGACAGATTGGGATGACACCTCTCTTTCGCACAGCCCTTTTACAGAGGACTGATTAATGAACAAGAAGATATCCACCCGGCAAAGATGGCAGTTGCATAATGAGCGGGAGACTGAACAAAAACCCCGATCTATGCACTGAATAACTCCTCTATTGACATGCCTTCTATCCCCTCTATCCCACAACGTCATGTATACTGCAAGAGGCTTTATAAGCTACAAGCATAATCTTTAGGGAGCCTTAGCCTCTGTATTTTCAGTGACTTGCACAATATTCTCCTCCTCTCCATTACCCGCGGCGTCTCGCTTAACGCGACTCGCCCGCCAACCCGGTCCAAAACGAGTTAATGCAATGAAAAAGGGAACGATAAACAAAAGAATGGCCGCGCAGATAGTGTATGTCCAACCAGGGTGCACTGCGTCTGTCAAGGGTTGGATGGCAGCGGTTATGGCAGCACCCAAGCCGCAGCGTATCAAGTTGTTAGCGGCACTTGCGGTAGCCGCGTCTTGAGGGAAGAGATCTACCATAAGAGCGTTCAAGGCTTGCGCCACGGCGGTGGTGGTATAACCGATGACAAAGAGGAACACCATGGGTCCGGCCAGATGGGTAGGCTTGTTCAGCGTCCATCCATATCCAATAAGACTCGCGATAGCGGCGGCGATGTGTGGCCATGTTACTCGTAGGCGAGCGTGCTCCACAGGCATATTCGGGTCACGACGGGCGAGCTTAAGGGGGATGTTATGCTTAGCAGCTGTATTCCGGTAGGCTCTGTCCATGAGCCGGCCTGTGATGACAGTACAGACAGCGCTGCCAACACCAAAAGCCAGAAAACAAAGAGATATTTGCACCTCAGAAAGACCATACAGGCTTGCCATAAGCTGCGGAAGCCCGGTGTTGACGCCAGCAATCAGTATGTTGATTACACCGTTACCAGCTAGCACCACCGCCCCCTCCTTGTCCAGCACCACCTTCAAAATAGAGAAAGGATTAGGAAAGGACATGGAAGTCCGCTTTGTTGCATCTCCCTGTTGCTGCTTGCTCCGCTGCTGGAAGCAGTAGCAGAGGGGTTGACTGAGCCGCGGTGGTACCCGCGATCCGTTGCCAACAAGCTTATGGTTAGTCTCGGGGAAAAAGAAGAGGAACATTATCCCCAGCACGACGCATGCGAGGGCCAAGAACCAAAAGATTGAATGCCACCCCAGATACCGAGTCAAGACGCCGCCTAGCACGGGTGCCAGAGCAGGACCAAGAACAGGTGCAACGGTAGCCCAGGCCATATAGGAGCCGCGCTCAGCCGGCTCGACAATATCTGCTATAACACCATTGGCGAGGGGAATGAACCCGCCAGCGCCGGCGCTTTGTACGCACCGCAGCGCCAGGAGCCCGGCGTAAGTATTCTGTAGTGCCAGGGCAATATTGGCAATAAGAAAAGTCGAGAAACACGCGATGTAAGCGAGGCGACGGCCACTAGAGTCTGAGAAGCTGCCGACGAAAGTGGGAGCGATGCCTTGAAGAATCTGGTTCAACATGAGCATACTTGGCGTGCAGGAGCCAAGGATGGAGCCACTCTACCATAAAGGTTGTTACTGATAGGTTGACGTCTGTGATAGTCACGCCAAGATCGCTAGCTACGGTTGGGAGGGCGGGATAGTACATGCTAGTGGCCATTGTCCCGAGGAGTGCGAAGAGCGATACAGATACGATCATCAGGCGCTTCGGCCAGGTGCCGTAGACGGAGAAGACGTCGTCTTGCATGGCAGACAGACTGATAAACAAGTTGTCGGAGGTGACCCTCGTGGAGGATCCAGGGAGAGGTGAAGCGAAGCATATGTAGACAGTTGAAGAGAAGTCGAGAGCCTGGTATTTCATAAGTAGTAAAGGACTCTAGAGCGAGAAAGAAAGAATCAGATCAGCAATGAGGGATCTGCAATTCCCGTGTAAGCGATGCCGTATATCCGCAAGCTCATAAGATTCGGAACTTTTTGTCGATATAATTAGCACCAGGCTAGCCTAATTAGGCAGCTCTTGTTTACGGTCGGTCATATCATATCATATTATATTAGAAGCGCTTATCTTGCATTCGTATTTCAGAATGACTTCATTCGTATGAATGCAGTGAGGCCGATTTGAAGGTGTTTATGCTTTCTGGCAGGTAGCTTCACACAGGTGGCCCAGGTGTGAATAGCACGGATGGGTCTTTGGTGAACAGCACTCATCCCTCCGATAGGGACCGCAACTCCTTGCTGGCCTTCGATATATGCGATGTTCTGTAGAAAAACAGTAAACAAAAATCAACTCTATTAATTATCTTTCCTTGACGGCCTCGAAAATTGAGATAGCCTAATGCCGCAGGATTGACTGCGTGTTATTAGTTGAGGCGATGCAGATTTCCTAGGCTCATTACCCTGGACTGCCAATTCAGTAGACTGATTCAATCACAGAAAAACTCTCCCCTGTAAAAATTCTTTCTTGGCACGCACTGTTAGTGCACTGTTAG
>JABEER010000196.1:0-18916 GCA_014824405.1 Fusarium sp. NRRL 66896 | reverse complement strand
CCAATCGAGTAGCGAAGGAAGCTGCCGACCACGATTAACAAACTAGTTTCTAGGTGGAAATTCGCATGGGCCACTCGCTTATCTGGGCCACTCGCTTATCAAACACGTTATCACCTCCCACTACTGCAATATTGCTTCATTAGAAACGGCCAAGCATTGATAGCTCTTGTTCAGAACGTACCGCGTTAACGACTGAGCAATATCATACTGTCAAGATGTCCAGCAACACCGGCCCAGCACCTCCTTACACTGGAGCGCCTCCCAGCATGGCGGAAATGATGACTGAAATTAGTCAGATGCGCGCTACCATCAACAACCTACGCGCTCGGGTTAACGAACAATCCAACGCGAATGCCCAGGCGGGCAACGGGGGACGAGACCCCGGAGAAGCACTGAAACCGCCTAAGCCGGAACCCTTCAAGGGACAGGCCGCTGATGTAGTCCCATTCCTAACCCGAATGAAAGGCTACTTTCGTCTGTTTCAGAACAGGCTGGACACGCCCACGAAGAAAGTACTGTTCACTGCCCCTCTGATCCAGGGAGACGCCAAGGATTGGTGGGAACCTATCATGAGAGACTTCCTTGACAATGAGGAAGATATGCAGGACCAGTATACGCAGAACATCTTCACGAACTGGGAAAACTTCGAGAAAGCCCTTAAAGACAACTTTGGAGTAGTCAATGAGGAACGACAAGCCGCAGCGGAACTCCTTGCGCTCAAGCAGCACAAGTCGTGTGCTGCCTATTCCGCCAAGTTCCGACAGCTCGCATCCAAGACCGAATGGGATGATGACGCTTTGATGGAAATGTACTACAGAGGATTGAAAGAAGAAGTCAAGGATGAACTGTACCTAGCCGACAGGCCTGAGGACCTAACCAAGTACATCACCATGGCGATTAAAATCGACGAACGACAGTATGAACGCAGGAGAGAGAAAGCCAACCACAAAAGGGGTAACGATTTCAACCCGTATTACCCTAGCCAACGACGCAACGATAATCAAGGTAACTCTCGAAACCAAGGCCGACGACGAGGTAATCAGCAAAACGATACCTCATATGGACTCCAAGCAGGACCCATGGCACTTGGAGCCACGCAGCAAGGCAACAAGGGAAAACGAGACATGTCCCGGTGCAAATGCTACAACTGCAACCAATTCGGGCATATAGCACGACAATGCCCCGAACCGCAGAAGCCGCGACAGCAAAACAAAGGTAAGCAACCTCTCGGACTAACCCAAGCATTAGGAATGACCCGAAGCGGATACGACATGGTTCCGCATCACGAGTTGACTTTCGTGGAACCGCCACCTGAGACAACGGGAAGGAAAAGAAATGAACCACTCTCAGACGCAGAGAAAGAACGGCGAAGACTCCGCAGAAACGAAATCAACAACGAATACTATCATCGAAAGATGAAGGATCCGGAACAAAAAGAATACTTCCGACAGAGACAGAGGGAGAATCGACAAAAGAAGAAGGAAGAAGAAAAAACCAAAAAACAACAACCGGAAGTCTTGGGAATGATACGACAGGGAAAAGCGATCACCCCTAACGCGGAAAATCAAGCCGAATCATCTGAAACAATAGATGATATCCCTTTCAGAACAACCCTACGAGCAACGGAGAAAGCGGTCAGAAAGGAACGAAGGGCCGGAGATGAGATCCGCACCTACCACCATCGCCATGCCCGGAACATGGGACACAGGGGAGGAGCAGCCCGACATACCGCACGATACCTCCGCAAAGAAGACGAACGAATCGAGAACAAGTGGAAGCAACCTTATGAACCACTGTTCGACGAATGGGGCAACAGAATGTACACCTCGCCGGAGGACAGGTGCATACAAGGAGCCAGGGAACACGGAAACACTGACAGAATTGAAATCTTGAACGTCAGAGCCTACCATATGACGGATGCCATGAATCCTCACCAGAAAGAACCAAGGTTCGACGCCAAGGACGACGTAAGGACGTTTCCAACTCATCCAGAACACAAGGAACTATCGTGGTTATCATGCAAATACCATTGGTGCAAAACACACAGGCAAGACAAAGAAGACAACGACTGCTTTCCAGTTATGATCCCCGGCACACCCAACGACAAACCCTACCTAAGGATAGAAACAGAAGGATACCTGGTACACCTTTGGTACGAACACCTCGGAGTAGCAGAATTACGGTTCAGCATGCCCCACTACCGACAAATTCATGAAACAAAGAAGCTCCACGAAGGAATCCGACAATCCCAACGAATGATCGAAGAAGCCGAAGAAGAATTCGACAAGATCACACAGGGAAAATATGCCTACCTAAAGACAGAGGCCAACCAGGAAGACCAGCTGGAAGAAGCCATGAAACAACACCAGGAATGGGAAAAAGAGTATCAAGAACTGATCGACAACGGACAGTACGATCACTTGATGGAGAACCCACCAAACAACGACACCAGCTCGGAAACCACCGAAGAACTAACATGCCAATGGGAAGCCGACGGACTTCACCTACGCAGCGACCCTGTGGATCTCCAACGACTCAATGAAATCACAATCAAGGAAGAAGACGAGAACCTCAGAACAATCATAGAATTCTTTCAACAACCACGCTCGAACAGAGGAAAGCCCACTGACGCACAAAAAGCAGTATGGAGGACATACGACAGATACGAATGGGAACTCATGAAAGAACGTCAGGAGCTAGGCCAAGAAGATCACATCGAAGGATGTACGGACCCAGAAAAATGCCACCAAAGCTACCTCGACAACATCGGAACACTACACGACAGGCAAATGACAGAATCAGAAAAATACGAAGCACGCCAAAAAACGCCCGAAGAACAGTACGCGGAACTAGAGGAACGGTTCCAGCAGCAATTATTCGATGATGAGTTCATCAACGACTGCCCCAACAGAGAAGGGTGCAACGACAGCGAATGCGAACAGACACACCGAGATGCATCGGGAAAAGAGAAACGCCGTCTGTAACGGAGCCACGGACGCGCGAAGCACAAGGACGAGAACGACTCGGACCAACAAGTGCTCTAGGAGCTACGCAAGACAGCGAGCCCAGCAGCCTAGTACTGAAAGTTCGGATCAAGGGGAGATGGCTAAATGCTTGGATCGATTGCGGAGCCAAACACAACTTTATCGACCTAGATCTAGTCACGGAGCTTGGATTATCATGGAGGAAAAAGCGAGTCCCATACCCCGTCGTCAGCGCGGAAGGACAACCTTTTAACTACAATAACGGAATGGTGGATCGAGAGATTGATCACCTCAAAGTCTTCATTCAAGGGAAGAACCAAGGAATGAACCTGGATATCATCCCCCTGTTACCAGATGTAGACATCATCCTTGGTATGCCATGGCTCAGACGAGTAAACCCACACATCGACTGGCCGACTGGCCAAGTCACTCTTCGCAGTGACTCGGACAGCGATGATGAAACGATCACGACGAACAACGAGAGATCTCAAACCCTGACTGAAGATGACAGCATGGGTACGCGCGAAACAAAGAATTCGCCACCTCCAAAAGGAGCACGACACAAGTACACGAAAGGCAAGAAACGACGAAACCAACAAGCCCTAGGTCTCATCAGACACCAACTACACGGCCTAGATGAACAACTGAAACATCAGAAACAACTCGAGGAAAAAGAACAACAAGATCGACTCAAGAACATCCCAGAGGAGTACCGCATCTACGAAAGGTTGTTCAAGGAAGAACTCGAGACGAAGGTACCACAGCACAGCCGCTGGGACCACGAAATATGGCTCAAAACAGACGACTTGCCATTCCAGAAGATTTACAACCTCAACGAGAAGGAACTCACCACCTTAAGAGACTACCTGGACACAGAGTTGGCAAAAGGGAACATCAGGATATCCAACTCGTCAGCAGGATTTCCAGTGATGTTCGTCCCAAAGAAGAATGGGAAACTACGACTTGTTGTGGACTACAGGAGGTTAAACGCCCTTACAATCAAGGATAGGACCCCACTTCCGCTCATCACGGAACTCAAGGACCGCCTACAAGGCAAACAGATCTTCACCGCTCTAGACCTTAAGGGAGCTTACAACCTAATCCGCATCAAAGAAGGAGACGAATGGAAGACAGCGTTCAGAACCAAGTTTGGACTCTTTGAGTACTTGGTAATGCCATTCGGACTCACCAACGCACCCGCAACGTTTCAGCGGATGATCAACAACGTACTTCGACAGTACTTGGACGTCTTTGTAGTATGCTACCTGGACGATATCCTAATCTTCTCAGACAATGAAGAAGAACACAAGGAACACGTCCATAAGGTCTTGAAAGCCTTACAAGACGCCAACCTACTAGTTGAACCAGAGAAAAGTCACTTCCACGTGAAAGAAGTAGACTTCCTAGGACACACTATCACACCTGGCGAAATCAGGATGGACAAAAAGAAAATCGCAGCAGTAGCAGATTGGCCACTACCAACAACAGTCAAAGAAGTTCAGAGCTTCTTAGGATTCGCCAACTATTATCGACGATTCATCAGAGACTTCAGCAAAATCGCAAACCCCCTTACGGAACTCACAAAGAAAGACAGGAAATTTGTATGGAAACAAGACGCACAAGCAGCATTTGAAGCACTACGACAAGCCATCCTCAGCGAACCTGTACTGGTCATGTTCGACCCTGACAGAGAAATAGAACTAGAGACCGACTCATCGGATTTCGCTTTGGGAGGACAAATCGGACAACGAGACGAAGAAGGAAAGCTTCACCCGATCGCGTTCTATTCCCACAAATTACACGGACCAGAACTGAATTACCCTATCTACGACAAAGAGTTTCTAGCGATTGTCAACTGCTTCAAGGAGTTCAGACACTACCTTATGGGAAGCATGCACCAAATCAAAGTCTACACCGACCATCAGAACATTTCACACTTCGCCACGACACAGGAGCTCAACCGACGACAACTACGCTACGCGGAATACCTATGCGAATTTGATTTCGTGATCATTCACCGCAAAGGTTCGGACAACGGAAGAGCAGATGCAATCAGCAGACGACCAGACTACGACACTGGCGCGCCAAAAACGAAAGAACAACTCCTAGAAAAGAACCAGAAAGGAGAATACCAGTTCACCCAACCAACGCAAGCATTGGGATGGATACAAGCAGCAGAAATCAAGGAAATCCCAGGAGAACCGCAGGAGTTCATCCAGGAATTCCACGCACATCCACTACATGGACATCAGGGAGTCACCAAAACCCTGAAACGACTGTTACAGCAGGGTTACCGAGCAACAAGGAAGCTAGTAGAGAAGGTTATCAAACAATGCGACATCTGCGCTAGGACAAAAGCACAACGACACAAGCCTTACGGAGAACTACAGCCAATAGAAGTTGCAGAACGACCCTGGAGTTCAATCACGATGGACTTCATAACCAAATTACCGTTATCAGAAGAACCCTCAACCGGAATCTTCTACGACAGTATCATGGTTATCGTGGACAGACTCACGAAATTTTCAATTTACTTACCCTACAGAGAAGCAACAGACGCAGAAACCATGGCCTACATCTTCTACGACAGGGTAGTAAGGGAACGAGGATTGCCAAGAGAAATTCTGTCAGACAGAGGACCAACATTCGCCTCTAAATTCTGGCAATCACTTATGGCACACATGGGAGTCAATCACCGACTCACGACAGCTTTCAGACCGCAGGCAGACGGCCAGACGGAACGAATGAATCAAGTACTAGAACAGTACTTACGGTGCTACATCAACTACGAACAGGACAATTGGGTTGAGAAGCTACCATGCGCCCAGTTAGCTTACAACACCGCCTACAACGAGAGTACGAAACTCACACCGTTCGACGCAAATATCGGATTCACACCTGACGCGTACCACGACGCTCGGGAACCCAAGAAAGTAAACCCAGCAGCCATCATTGCAAGCGATAAGCTGAGGGAAATACACGACGAACTCAAGACTGAGCTAGAATTCGTCAGAAAAAGGATGCAGAGACACTACGACCCTAAAAGGTTGAAAGGACCAACCTTTGCGGAGGGAGACATGGTCTACTTATCCACCAAAAACATCAAAACAGATCGACCAAGCCACAAACTGGACTACAAGTACTTAGGACCAGTCAAGATCAAACGGAAGACAGGGGAAGATCGATACGAACTAGATCTACCTCCAAACATCAGATGCCACCCAATCTATCACATTTCGATGTTAGAATCAGCCGCCGACACGATACACGTAAGAACCGGCAACGAACCACGACAAATCACAGGACCAGAGGTATACGAAGCAGAGGAAATCAGGGACATGAAGAAGATCAACGGACAAAAAATGTACCTGATCAAATGGAAAAACTACCCAGAAAACGAAAACACATGGGAACCAACCAAGCACCTCGCTAATGCCCAACGACTCCTGAAGAACTTCCACCGACACCAGAACCAGAAGAATGATCAATAAAAGCACCTAGACCGAGAGAATCCCATTCGGACTGCTCAGCGACGGCAGACCAGTCTTGAAAAGTACCATCCGCCATGGCATTCTCCAACGCAGCTTGCTCATTCTGTTCTGCCCTTTCTAACTCATCCATCGAGTTGAAACCACGCTGGATCATGTCCAGACCCTTCACTTCTACCTGACGACGCTGACGCCTCAAACGAGTAATTTTCGCGAATTGAGCATTCATTTCGTTATGAATACGGGTAGACTCTGCTTGAAGACTAATCAGTTCGTCCTCAGCAGCTTCCTCCTCCCGTTCAAGGCGACGCTTCTCATCAACAATCTTTCGAGCTGACGTCATATCAGCAAGAAACACTTTCACATCAAACGGAAAAACACACCAGCTGCCACGGACAAGCCGTGACCATCGCAGGATATCCCGGACTTGACACAAGGATCGCAGCGATTTGACTTCGCAGGATTAAGGACGCACGAATCCTCCATTTTTCGACGAACGCAGTTGGAACAAGGCATGATGGGACTCCCAAATGCCGCAACAAGGATATGGAGAGATTTTCGGTTTTCGGTAGAGGTTTTCTTAGCCTTTGCTACGCGGTTAGACATCTTGAGGGGATTACAGGATTAAGATTGGACTCACCAGGGGAGGACCAACAGAAAATGTGTTAAACTAGGCCTCGAGGGCAAGGCCCAACGGAGGGGAGAGATCGTGTTACGACCCCAGCGGTTCCATCACGTGTACCCCACATTTTCCGCCAATCATCGCATGACCCACAAGATGGATCAGTGCCAAGACTCCACGATCATAGATGATCCATCACGATCAGTGCTGATCCGATACAATCATCACTGATCCCACGACAACCTCACTGATCACTATTACCATTCACTAGTATATAAACCACGCTCATTAGCACTTTCATAGATTCTAGCTCACCAGCTATCAATAAGACTTCTTTACCTCAATAAGCCTAACCCGCACTATTGACTATTAAGAGACGTGACACTTCGCAACCGCTCAGTATAACGCCCTACGACTCTGCAAACATTAAACCTAGTACGGACTAGTTTACCTGTTTGGAAACCACAACCGTCACATTTAGTCTCTTACTAAGGCAGTAAAGAGAAATATGCATAAGACTGCCTTATTAAGGGCTAAGAACCGAGAGCTTTAATAGGCAAATAAGATACTTAGTCGACGGCGTAGGGCAAAAAGGACCTGCCTGTAGAATAGAGGGAGTATGACTATATAGGAAGGTTAGGATCTAATTGATTAGATGGATATAGATATGCAAGTATTGGCCGAATCATCGAGAAGTGGTGGTCAAGGAAGTTCGGCGCGACCGAGGGTTCGGCGCTGTGGAACTTGCGGCAAGACCGGGCATAATGCAAGGACCTGTCAGGAGGATATTGAGGCCTCTGGTAATGAGTATGGTAATTAAATTTGATTAAATAGATTGCCTGTTGTATTTCTATTGTAATATTTATTTAGAAGGTTCAGATATTTGGTCCACTCGCTTGTCTGGTCCACTCGCTTATCATGTACGTTATGGTGTTGAGGCCAAAAGCGGGTGACGGGATCCCGGTCCCGTGACTTATCTTTTGCGAAAGAGTTAACTTCGCAATAATGACAGAGCTGAAAATGAGAGGAAAGACAGACATGTTGGAATTTATATCCACGCTTAGAGTAATGAATGAAGAAGGTGGTATCGAGCCAGTCAAGCTGAAAAGAACATGCAGGACATGCGCAGGGTTGGGTTCTTGAAGTTGCCGACAAAACCGTCTGAGAGAACGCGGGGAATGCTCAGCTCCAATGATCTGGTTGGCCGAGGCCAGCCGCACCGACACATACAGCTTTTCAGCCCGCCACGTTTGATAATACGGGACATGTGCTACTCAGATTTTCGCACCAATTTCCACAAATGCGTTTCCTTGCAGATACGAGTACGCCGAGGATGCAGCGGTCAGTAGCTGAGCATCTGGGCTGGTATGATGTGTCTGAGAAGTATACCCCTCAGATGTGAGAATATGTGTTCTTTCTTCATGTTCAGGGCTTAAAGTGGCCTTTATCCCTTAAACTCAAATACCAATACCTGAATGTGTCTGAGACATGCTGGGCGGGGTAAAGATCATAGAAGAGCAGAAATCGTCTTCAGAGCTTGCGTGAGCTGTCTTGAAGCATTTTAAGGGAGGATGGACCTTGGCAGCGGCGGCGAGCCCTGTGGACATTATGATGAGCACAAAGTATTAAGTGTAATACCCTGATTCGTAGCTACCAAAGAGTTGCAGAAAGAAATATCTGTATGAGTACAGTACATCCCTCAATCAAAAACCTAAAGACTGGCGATGCCTTACAAACATGCATGCGCCATAATAGGGTTAAACCCCTCACAGAAGGGAGTTCAAGTGCTCAAACGCCTTGCACATCTCCTCCAGCAAATGCTCAGCCCTTTCCCGTGAAAACAATTGCGATCTCGCAATGATGCTGACTTTCAGGCTGACCCCGTTGGGCTCAACCTCTCCCGCAATGGCAAAGTCATAAAGTGGATCATCGTCGCGAGCCGGTTTATCCTCTCCAACCGATTTATCGTCTCGAATGGGCTCATCGTCGCGAGGTTTCACGTCGTCCCACACAACTCCCATCTCAACCCGCTCTTGATCAATGCTACTCTCCGGGTTGTACTCAAAATTCTGATATGTGATACAGCAACCATAGTTTGTGACATCGTCTAGCCAATCTGTGCAGTTGCGCTTGATTTCTTCAAATCCAAGTGTCTCGAACGGCAAGCTTCGCAGATATTGATCCTGCATGTCCCGAAGCAATTGTTGGTGACTTGTGTCTTTGTCGATGTGAGCACGCACTGGGACTGCGTTTGTACAAGGGCCGATGATCTCTTGCCAATCACCTGGTAGGCCTTGTCGACCAGATACAATTCGACCAAAGACAACATCGCTGGATTCAGATTCTTTCGACATGACTAGAGCACAGGCAGAGCTGAAAACTGTTGCTTGTGTGGCAATACTGTTTCGCATAGCTTTCAAAGGAACGGCAACAATCTTTGTCAACGACAGGGCTTTCTTTCCGGGTTGACAAATGCCGTTGCTCTCTTTGCTCAAGAGCGTCATGGGCGAACCTCCTATCGCCCTACGCCAGAAGTCATACCCTTCTCGACGACTATCCGCGGCGTATTGCATATACCGTCCGAATTGGGCCGGAGATGAAATGGACTTGCTAGAGAAGAGCATGTGGAGGTTGCGTATAATATGCGCTAAACTCAAACCGTCGTACAAAGCGTGAGATAGCTGCATAAATACTCGTAACGATGATGCTTGCCTTAGAATCGCTATTCGTATCAATGATTGCCCGATGACAGTTGGCGTGGTCATGCTTGGTTCGGTTTCGACTATATCGATCGGCACATTGAGATGCTTCAGTACGACTTGATAGGTCTCGCTTGTAGTTTCCACGAGGACTGTTCTGAACATGTCGACATGCTTGACTAGAGACTCACAGGCTCTGATTAGACTGGTAGGGTCTGAACTAGCTGGGAAGTCAATGTAGAATGGGGTAAGAGGCCTTGGGCGCCTGGATGTTCCATCGCAGAGGAATAGCTTCTGCATCGCCGTAGCTGGGTACATGTCCTGGATTGTGTCGTATGAAATACCGAGGCGCGAGCAGATTTCTTCTTGGATAAAAGCTTGTGAGTCCTGTACCGAAAGAAGCTGAAATGGGGTGTAATCTTCCATCTGTATGCCATTGTCGTAGCTGTTCGATACAGCTAGATCAATCTTCTTGGCCAGCTGGAAAAGAACAGGGTAGTTGAACACATCTGGAGCCGATACCACAGAACCCAGTCGATTGTTAATTCGATTAGCCAGAGTGGTGGCCTTGATTGAGTTACCACCGCGGAAAAAGAAGTCATCGTTGATTCCGACTTCGCCGTCAAGGAGCTTGGACCATTCTTCGCATAAGATCATCTCGGTCTCGGTCCGCGGGGCCATTCTTGCTGGCCGACCTTGCTTGTCCTTATCCTGCTCGTAAGTGCTGGAAGCCAGCCCTTTACGAATGACGACTGAAAGATCCGCGAAAATGGGGGTCTCAAACACGTCCCTAACACTCAAGGGGATGTTGTAAGGATGCCCGATTTTCGCGATGAGCTTTGAAGCCATAAGGGAGTTTCCACCAAGGTTGAAAAAGTCATCAGAAATGGCGACATTGGTGCCAAACACCTTTGTCGCCGCTTCACACAGTACCACTTCGATTTCACCAATAGGGAATGCTGGTGCTGTGGGAGCTGTCTGATGCTTTGGCATGATTCTGGCCCTTCGAGCAAGCTCTTTCCTGTCAACCTTGCTATTGGCATTGAGAGGCATCTGATCTAATACTACGATGTTGGGTGGAATCATGTATGATGGAACAAGAGATTGAAGCCGCTCACGAACTTGCAATGCGGTACGACGCCTCTGCAAGCCCTGTAAAGGTCGAGTGGCAAGGGTAGCTGAGACTCGAGCTTGGTTGTCGGTGGGAAATCGAATATGAGTACGGCTACCTTCCTGAGAAGATGGGTAACGGTGAAACACAGCATCCAAGGCACCGTTCTGCGACCACTGTCTTGCTGCACTGACTTCCAAACTAAACCCAGTCGAGTTGGCGAGTTGGAAGAGGTCAGGAACAGAAAGAGATGGTCGAGCTTGGGCGTCGGAACGAACATCTGAGATCCAGGCTGCACCATCTACCATTCTCTGAGTCTCATCTCTGCTGTCATCATCGAGAGACTTGACAATCTGACGATCAAAAGCAGTCTTGGCGAAAGGGATATTACCAATAGCGACAGTAACTGCGTCTCGCGAGAGGCGAAGGTGGTCCAGAAGAGCGTTTTTGTCCATCTGAGATGCCTCAAAGTCAACCCAGTCATCTTCTTCAACCAAATGAACAGGCTGTGCCGACTCGCTTGGGTTACGCAGGTGGACTACAGCCGTATATCGGTACGCACTGAGCTCATTCGTAGCCTGCATATTTTTGGGGAGAATCTCAACATGCTTGACCAGATCTGGGAACCGATCTGCAAGTGTTGTAAAGAAAGCTGGCTCAACAAGGAACTCCTCCTCACGTTCTTCGAGCTCTGCGATCTTCTGCCTGACGTTGTCTTTCGTCGCATTGTTGCCCAGTGTATGGATCGCCCGGGCGGCAAGGAAGTGTCTGTTTGTCGCTTGAGATCGTACGTCGCCAAAGAACAAACGCTTCACGCCTGGAATGTGGACCAAAGAATCCACCACCTCTGCTAGGTACTCAGGTGAAGGGAAATATTGGACCACTGAGTTGAGCACCACAACCTCTGGGTGTATTCCACTCAACTTGCCAACATCTGTAGCTGTACCAACGTGAACCTTGGCCTTTCCTGCAAAGTCTGGGCTGGCGTCGATAATGCTGTTGGTAAAGTCGGCTGCTGATTTGGATGGCTCGAGACCCACGTAACTCTGTAACCTCTCTCCAAGGTTGAACAAGATCATACCGCTACCAGTCCCTATCTCGAGAACATGACGGGGCTTCTGGCCATCATAGAGTGTCTGCATGGTATCGTCGAGCCACTCCTGCATCTCTGCCTTGTCGATATCACTTCCGTCGTACATGGAAGTCCAGCCCTTGAAGTCTTTGCCAATACTAGAAGTGCTTATAGTGCTGATGTCGGCATATGTTCCACTCTCAAACTGGTCTTGCCAGCCCCGAACTTGGTCTGCAGTCTCCTCTTGCTCTTCTGAATGATCGAGGTCGACGACAATGAACCCAGCCATCTCTTCTTTCTGCCCTTCGCCAACAACAACAACGGCAGCGTCACGTACTGATGGGTGACTGAGCATGGCTGACTCAACCTCTGCTGACTCAATGCGGTTGCCTCGAATCTTGAACTGCGTATCCATGCGTCCAAAAAACTCGATAAGGCCATCTCCTGTACGGTATCGCACCCGATCACCTGTCCTATACGCCCTGACTTTCTGACCGTCAACGCTGATGTGAACGAAACGGTTCTTGTCAAGTGTCGGGTTGAAATAACCCCGAGCAAGGCCATCTCCAGTGACAACGAGCTCTCCCATAACGCCAACGCCTACAAGCTGCTGGCCTCGATCGGTGACATAGGCTCCAGAGTTGTTAACAGCTCGCCCAATGGGGACTCCGTTTATGAAGGACTCGTTTGCCGTCACGCAATACAGAGTACTCATGACTCCATTCTCAGTTGGACCGTAGGCGTTGCAAACCCGGCCCCGGACAAGGGCGCGTGCCTCAATCGCATCATGGCCATCAAACCTATCTCCACCAGCTAAGAGAAGATCGAGTCCCTTCAAAGCATCACGAGCATCGGCAAGATATAGTTTGATGAGCGCTGGCGCCATCATAGCAGCATTCACCTGTTCTTCGGCAAACAGAGTCGTGAGGGCTTTGCAGTCCAGAGAGGTCATGTAATCAACACATACCAGTGTTCCGCCGTTTAGAATAGTGACAAAGATCTCCCAAGTAGCGCCATCAAAAGCGATGTTGAACATGTGAGCTAGCCTTGCTGCTGGTGGGAAATCTGGTATGATATCACTCTTCACCAGTCGAACAATACTGCGATGCTCAACCATGACACCCTTCGGTCGCCCAGTTGACCCCGAAGTGAAGAGGACATATGCAAGATTTGTCGCTGAAGGGTTCTCGTATGCGTTTCCATACCCGCTTGGACCCTTTGACTCTTGATATTGCAAAGCGTCCGTAATTTGTACCATCTCCAGATCTGGTAAAGGAAGCTCTGGGGCATCCACTCCAGTACCCAGCAGGACTATCCTATGTCCGGGCAGCCCTGACAGAATATCCTTGACGCGAGCGGTAGGAGATCTCACATCAAGTGGGAGATACGCCATGTTTGCTTTGAGGATACCAAGGAAGGCAACAACTGTTTCGCATGAACGTGGTGCCAACACTCCTACCAGCGCCTCAGCCGCCATACCGCGTCCACGCAGCCACGCCGCAAGCAAGTCAGACTGACGGTCAAGTTCCGCGTAGGTCAGACGCGACGATGAATCGACGACAGCCAGTGAGTCTGAACATGTAGCGACTTGTTCACGGAAGAGATCGACCAAGCTCAAATCTCGCGGATAATCAACGTGCTTGATGTTGAGCAGGTCCATCCTTCGGAGCTCCTCTACCCCGTCGGTAAGCGGGACAACCGAGATAGGAGTTTGAGGCTGATCGAGACCATGGCACAGAACCTGGAAAAAGACGCTGACCACATTCTGAATAGTCTCCAACTTGAACAGCTCCGCCGCAAAGTTGACACTGCCGTTGAGTCGGTCGGCTTCTTGGAACAAGTGAAACTCGATATCGAACCTGGTATATGCCTTGGCTGGGATTGGCTCTGACTCAAGACCTTGCAGCTCGAATCTACCGAGGTCCTTCTGCGAATGAACAGCAAACATGAGCTGTACAAGCGGGCTTCGTGAAAGGTCTCTGGATCCAGGATGCATCGCGGATACGACACGCTCAAACGGAACATCCTCGTTCTCAAACGCCGCTGTCGTTGTTGACCAAACTTGTCGAACCAAGGTCTCAAATGTGTCGTCGTCATCAACTGTGATTCTCATACACTGAGTGTTCACAAAAAAACCGATGATGTTCTCCAACTCGTGTCGGTTGCGGTTGGCAATAGGTGTGCCAATGGCGGCGTCGTCAACACCGGTAAGGCGATAGTGCGTCGCGCGGAAAGCTGCTAGTAACACAGAGAAAGAAGTGGTGTTGTTTCTGTTGCAGAAATCCCGTAGCTTCTGGTATAACGTGCCGTCGATGGTGACTGGTACGCCACCTGCTTCGCCAGATAGTAGATCAGGTCGGGGGAAGTCAGTTGGTATCTTGGCTGGAGAGCAATCAGCCAGTTGTTTTTGCCAATACTTCAGTTGCTTCTCGTGTTGGGCCATCTGACTCTCCTGTTTCTGCCACATGGCAAAGTCTCGGTACTGAATTGGGAGTAGGTTGAGTGCTGAGAGGGGATCTTCGCCTTGTAGGGCAGCAGCATAGAGTTGGCTGAGGTCTCGTCGAAGTATGTCAATAGACCAGCCATCAGAGATGATATGATGCATGACGATGGAGAGAACATAGTCGGTCTCTCCCACGCGCATCAGCAATGCTCTCCAGCCAGCCTCGTGTCTGAGATCAAATGGCGTAGTCTGTTCTTGGTGCAGAAACTCGAGGTAACTTGACTCTGACACATCGACTACTCTCAACTCTTTGGCGAGTGTCTGATGAACGATTTGTACACCCATGCCATCCTGATCTTCAAAGGTAGTTCGCAGAGTTTCGTGCCGCTGTTCCAAGGCCAGCAAAGCGTAGGACAGAGAGTTGATGTCCACCGATCCTCGCATGCGGACGGCGTATGGGATCAGATACCACAGAGCACCGACTTCCAGCTGGTCTAGAAACCATAATCGGCCCTGAGAATACGACTGGTCAACAGGCCCTTGGTGAACTAACTTGGGAATGACGGTATATGTGTATGGTGCCGAGGTACCGTGGATGACAGACCCAAGACCAGCAAGAGTCGGATTCTGATAGATATCAGAAACCTTGAGCTCCATCCCGGCTGATCTCGCCATGTTGACCATCTTGATTGCGATGATGGAGTTTCCTCCTAGCTCGAAAAAGCTTGCTGCGAGGTTGGTAGAGCCAGGCTCAAGATTCAAGCTTCGCAGCCAGATCTCCTTTAGCTTGGCGTCAGCATCGGTTGCCGAGCTCTTCAAGCCTTGATTCGGTTGTGGGGTCGAGCCGTAAGTTCGTTGGTTCAAGAGATCGTTGCCAATAGCTCGGATCCTTCTCCGATCGACTTTCCCGGTGGCAGTACGGGGAAGATTCTCCAAGCAGACGTAACATGATGGAATGGAATGCTTAGGCAGAACCTGCTCCAGCTTGGTGTTAATCTCGCCGGCGGCATTCTGGCCTAAGATGCGACCGTTGGCCTCATACATAGATCCTATCAAGAAGGCAACCAAGACAGTGCCACTGGAGGAAACCGATCGCTTGACAGCTTCGACCACTATCGACGTGTCATCAGGTATTTGTTGTCGGAGATGAGTTTCCACAGCACCTAACTCAACACGTTGCCCTCTGATCTTAACTTGTGAGTCCATGCGCCCGAGGCAAACTATAGTGCCATCAGATGCATAGCGTGCAAGATCTCCTGTTCTGTAGAACTTCAACCCTTCTGGTAGCTGCTTCGACGGATACCAAGTCGGAGCTGCCGTGAAGAACGGCGACTCGTTCGGTGGAGGAGGGATGATATAATCGCGTGCGATGCCTGGACTTTCAAGGACCAACTCGCCGATAGCACCGATAGGAACCAAACGATTGGTGTCATTGGGATCAATGATCCAGGAATGTGCACCTACTGCTCGACCCATGTTGTTTGGATCAGAAGACAGAGGGGTGATGCTACCGACAAAGCTGATAGACGAACTCTCGCCCTGTCCGTACCCATCCAAGAGTTGAACTCGAGATGCCCAGATGTCGTTGACTGCTGGCGACATCTGTTCCCCAACCAACACCAGGGTCTGTAGCTCAGGGACATCCTCCGGTTGGAATGTCCCCATATACGACGGCGTTGCCATCATCCAATTGACTTTGGATCTGTTTATGAAGGCTGGAACATTGTTCATGCGATCATCGTCGGAGGGAATGCAGACACAACCGCCGTAGATCAGAGTGGTCATGATCTCGAGTAGACACGCCCCAAACGCATGAGAGCCAAACTGGAGAGCTCGTGTGTCGCTATTGATACCTAGCGAAGGCCCAAACTTGAGAGCACAAGACGCAAAAGCTTGATGCTCAATCATGATGCCTTTTGGAACACCCGTGCTACCAGAAGTAAAGATAACGTAGGCCAAGTCATGCGGCTTGACTGTGGTCGTAACGAGATCTTCATCCGGTAGCGACTGAAGTAGGCCATCATCGACGACAATGCAGTGGCCAATGATTGCTTGGACAGTGTTGTAGTGGATCTTGGAAGTGAGAGCGGCTGTCGCGCAAGTTTGCTTGACGACCTGGGACGTTCTGGCAGGCGGATCATTGGGATCAATGAGGGTGAATGCATGGCCTGCTTTGAGCACAGCTAGCATTGAAGCGATAACCCACTTCGACTTCTCAAAGTAAAGTGGAATAATGGCGTGCTCTTTGCCCAGATCAATCGACTTGATCAGTGTAGCTAGTCGTGAAGATACGTTGTCGAGCTCGGAGTAAGTCCATACCCCATCCCACGAGAAAACTGCAGTTTTCTTGGGTGAATCGACAACCTTCTTCAACATCTCGTGGTGGATGAGGGTGTCTTGCGGAGGTATAGGCTCAGAGTTCCACCTCAGGATCTCTGCACGATCCTCTTGGGTGACCATGTCGATCTGGCCCACGCAAAGTAGGTTGTCTGCCAAGCCTTGCATGGACTGAATGAGGCGTCCCAGCTGTCTCAGGAATCGAGCCATCTGGTAAGAATCGATCACGCTTTGATCGTACTTGGCCACCAAGAGCGCTCCATTACTGGACATCTGACAATCGATCAAGAGAGCACGATTTGCACAAGGCATAAATCTCTCCGGTTCACCTGTCTTTTGGTGAATCTGACAGGTTTGCTCAGTGCCACTATCGGTGACCAGCAGGACAGTTTGGAATCCACAAGCGGCAGATCCATCACCTCCAGTGCTACCGATGTTACGGAGACCAGCATGTGCGAACTGACGTATGCTATCATCACTGGCACCGATGGCTTTCATTAGATCCGATAGAGTCTGATCAGAACCGCAACGAATGCGAATAGGCATGACTGTCTGTGTCGGACCATCCATCATAGCTTGTTGCTGAGTGACTACACCAAACAATGCCTCAGAAGAGTGCGTGTAGCGAGAGAGCAGAATTGCGAGGGCAGCTCGGCAGACAGTAGCGCTGGGCCACTTTGACTGGACTGAGCCCGAATACGAGATACGGTGCTCTGCCTTGGCATCTGGGTAGGGCATGGCCAAGGGGGAAGACAAGTGCGGGAACGCAGAAGCATTCAGGTCTTTCAAGTGGTCTTGCCAGAACCGAATCGCAACTTTCATGCCCTCGGTTTCAGAAAACTTGGACAACTCGCCAGGGCTTGAAGGTAGAGAATCCTCAGTATCAGATCCGGAGGGGTCTGGAGTGTCAGGTCGATGAGAAGCCTCATCTTGGCCATGCTTGTAAGCCTTGAGGACACGCCGAAGGACGCGATCCTGAAAGGCGCTGTCCACCAGAGCATGGCTGAAAGTCCAAATGAGGAGCTTCTTCTTTGACTGGAGGTCATCGAGGAGAATGAATCGATTGCACCGCGGGCCAGCAATAGCGGCAGCAGTTTCATCTTGGATGATCTCTTCTTTGATGTTCAGAGATACCCAGCGCCAGGAGAAAACAAAATTGTCTTTCAAGACGACCTGGGACGTGGCGTCTCCGCCTTTGTCGGTGAAGATGAAAGTCCGCAAGGCTGGAGTCTGACGCACAACTTCTTTCCAAGCTGTAACTAGGCGGGTGGGATCAATGGTGTCTTGGATCTCATAAACAACATGCCCAATAGCACGATGTTTGTTGTTGCTGGCACAGTCCATGACGTCTTGCTGGAAGGGTGTACTGGGCAAGATGCTCTCAATGCGGTCTCGGGTCAAACCGAAAGACCGAGAGACTAGCTCACTGACAGTCTTGGGATCGCCAACAGCATCACCGGACAATAAAAACTGCCCGATTGGATCTCGATGTTCATTGGTCCTAGAGAGTGAAGACATGATGGATGTAGGACAGTGGGTGTTGGTAGTTGGTAGGTTGTCTGTTGCTGCTAAACAACAAGACTTGGGTAGGCAATAACTGAAGTTGGAAATGTGTAATTGGGTCTTGCAGCTCTCACAAGTCAGTGTGTTTGGACTGAAAGGATAATTTGAGCAAATGCTTAGTGACGCAGCATGTAATAACTGATGTATAGATACGACAGCTATGTTAGCTTTGCGTGGGGGTCTATTTCTGGCGTTCAGCTGTCCCTAATCAGGGCGCCAACATGAGGCCCATCTGCAAATCCTAGTTTGTCTTACAAAAGTCCCGCAGACAGGCTGGGCCGCTTTGTTTTCTCCGCCACTGTCATATTGTCTCAGGCGAAGCTGATCACTCAGCTGACCTACAGGGGTAATATCATTCCAATAAATCGTGATTCCGATCCACTCAGAGTGGCCTCAATCGATAACAAGTGATATGTCACTTGAGTCTTAGTTCAAGAATGTCATCCCGCAGGTCTCGACCGGAACGGAGGAGTTTATTTTGATCGGCAGTTTATGTTGTTGCGGTAAGACAATGGAGTCAACAAGCGAAACGTTGCCGCAATTCGACAAGTGTCTTGGATGCGAAAGACATCTGTCAAGGTAGGGACAGTGATATTA
>JABEER010000192.1:0-17695 GCA_014824405.1 Fusarium sp. NRRL 66896 | reverse complement strand
ATTGCGGTATTGTGCCGTCATGCGGGAAGTTGAGGCCGCGACAGTATGTTCTTTAGTCGCCGCATTTCAGATGACATGCACGCTGCTGGCCAGGCCTAAAACTCAACATAAAGAGCCAGATGACCAGATGGCAAGTTGTCTACTGAACTTAAGCTTAATGATATTTCTTTATACTTTTTTAACCTCCTCGTCGTAGCAACATTTTAGAGATGGTATCGCTCCCAAAAAGGATGTTTTGCGCGCCTATCTACTGCGGCCCTCAAGAAATGAGAGACGCCGTCATAAGAGAACTTGAGTCTTTAGAAAACCTTAAGCCTGTTCCATGGCTTGTTGCCTCTACGATCTTCTTAGATAAGGATGGCTCTTTCTCTTTTAAAGTGATAGATGAAGGGTCCCTTAAAATGGGTATGCAGAAAGTATCTTCATTTATGGTCAATCTCTTTTACTCGCCAAGTCGAAAAGTCCCAGAAAAACAGCAGAGACTACACTATGCTCGGCGAAGACTGCTAATCTCACTCCTGGCGCATGCGTGGCTCTGGAGGAGACACAAGGTATTGGATAATCAGGGCAACCCGGTGGCCTTTGAAGACAGGAGAGTCCTTGCACCTGAAGATATCCTTAAATTTCTTAAGGATACTCAGGTTCATACCGGGCGCTGTCGCTGTGAAAATGTCATAGGTTTCTTAGAGAAAGTTCAGGAAGTGCCTTTACTTGAGGATACGTCTAAGTGGAATGCGATGGGGGTTACTGCATGTCTATGGTGGGATAAGTCACATGACTTACGCAAACATGACGTACACAAAGGCCCATGGTGCTCCTGTCGTCTTGAGGAGGCAAACCGGCTTGCAACGCTCGGTTTCGCCGGACCAGCAGTTGTAACGACGGCTGCAGCTGGTTTGGCTCAAGTACGCCTGCCATCTTACCACGAAGCATCTTGCCACGAGGATTGCCCACCACCTTATCATCCAAGCTTGCCCAATCGAGAGTCAAAATGCACTCCAAGAGAGTTAAGGACACTATAGTAGATAGCGAATTGTGGATGCTATGGAGACACAATGATATTGAGAGAATGGGATGTTAGGAAGAGACTGATTAGGGTATGGATGACTTGACGAGTCTACAGTAGGCATTGTATGTAAGCATTAGTGAATAGTATTCTATCGGTCAACACAAGCCGCCGGGCATAATAAATTGTATTATATTGTATTGTACTGTCAAATGATGAAGGACGGTTGTATCTATCCTTCGTGCGTCTGACCCACAAAGTAGATGACTTGCTTGTGTCTACTACAGAATTACTCAAAGTTCCCATTCCTTCACACGAATTCGATGTGTCTTATGTAGAATCTAAGCATCTAATGAAACTATGAGATTGTAACCGTAGGCTGCTGAATTGGTTCTGACCTACCTGTTGAGGACACTTGTCATAAATCACGTCTCTTGGATGTTCCGATACATCTCCATTTGGCCATTTGAGAAAAACGTGATATGTACTTGCTGATTCGTCAAATTCCATGTGATCTATGTCAGCACAATCCCATTGAATGCTGGGCCCTTTCTTTTGCGTGGATGAATGGCCTCCAGCGTCAGTAATGTCGCTCTTGGTAGCGAAACCTTTCCGTGATCGAGTTTTCATGGCGATTGACAGCCTCGGGACTTAATTAAAAAAGCTTCTTGCAAACAAAATGAGGGAACGCTCGTTTTTCTTTTGTTGTTGTTAAGGACCTGTGGCGAATTCGGCAGTTCTACAGCAAAAGGGTATTTATTATAAATCATTATATCATCTTCCTGGCCTTATTTTATCTAAGATTTTGGATCAAATTTGGCCATTTTCTACTGATCACCCAATATCCAAGATACGGAAAAAGGATCCCATATTTGACCACGAGCGGCCAATTTCAGCGCATAAATCCGCAACCAGTGGCCGACTAAGTGTGCTCCCACCTTGAATCCTTCAAGCACAAGACCCTCGGAGCGGTAGGAATATACATCTTACGTAAGGGCGAGGACAAAGCAATAGCATTCTATTTTAGACCAAATTCGGAATATACGAAGTACATATCAGTTGTGTGTCAAAATTCGCCATTTGGTACAAAAAATATTCCTCACTCCCGGCTTTTCTTTTCTTTTTCTTCTCTCCAGCATCGACACTTAATTTGGCGACTTCATCCCCTGTATTCAAGGGAAGGAATAATGCAGAAGACAAGCAATAGCTTTGAATGCATCCGAAGTACCTTCTGAGAATTTCAACTCTTCCGCGCACTGGTCTTTGCCATTTGTATCTGTTCGACCTGCTAACAATTCTCGCTCATGGATAGAAATTGGCAGCGCCGTAGCGCTTTGAATAAGTATAAAGCTCCACGCGAGGATTTTAAAGTTCATGGCGAGAGTTGGGTTAACGGCGCACGCGATCTTGGCTGCTATCGTGCAACCACAGGAGAGGCTTTTCGAAGCAAGCCGATGACAAGGCAGGCTCAAGACGCGAAACAGCATGGGCCCCATCGTTTATATAATCCGCGCACTATTTTCAATAGAAGCTGTAGTCTAGGGCTGAATCAATGAGACAAAGAAAATTCAGACAGGCCAAAAATGACTTTGGAGTCTTTTACTTCCATTGCCTATCAGTGGATCTTCTCGTCGAGTTGTGGGCCCGTTTGGGGCTCTTGTGTACGCCAAGAATCGGCCCATGGCAATTCAGGGACCTTTCCCATCCAGGTGTACTACTGTCCTACGGTCATTTTTGCATTCAGTCTTGGATTAGTTTACCAAGAGAATCGGGATAGTCTCCTTCTTTCGTTCTGTCCGACTCAATGACCACCTTTTCTATTGTTCATGATCGTATTTTCTGCCATACCATGTTGTCCTTCGGATTACTCTACTCTTATCCTGATGAAAAAATTCTATAGCACAGCATTCAAGTGTTTTTAAACCGGGCACACGACCATTATGGCCAAAACAGGTGATAACCATGAAAATGACAGCATGTAAGTGAACCGTTTGCCACAGATTTTCTAACATCATGTAGCCTTGACTGCTATATTCATACTGATCTGAATTAGATACTTAGTAGATTCTATCCAGGATCACTTCGTTGATGAAGACGTAAGGGCCATATTAAATTTTGATTGTTTGCTTTCTATCTTGTTCGTCGCGTTTAGCGCGCCACCTAAACCTTTGGCTATACACCTTCTGCTCCTCGTATTTCGGGACGACCTAGGTTATACGAATACTTTCGCTTAGGCCATCATCGCCTCCACCATTCTAGGCTGGCACGACACTGATAGATACCAGGGCTGCGTGTATTTCCAAGTGAAATGGCAAGGCCATGAGAGCAGCAAAGAGTGGACGTGGGAGCCCCAGACGAATCTTGAGTCAGTTGCCTGTTTCCTGCCCCTACGCTCCGCCTAGCTGACCCTTGAAATTCGGAGACAGAGTCGAAGGCGATATGTTGGTGAAAGAATATTTCGAAAGCCTCGCCAAGAGACGGAAGAGAGTCCGAAGGTCTGCGAAGAAGCAACCAAGTCCATCCGTCGCTACGGGTGGCACTGGACGTGGCAGGAAGAATGAACGCCATCGAACTGTCCCCTCAGGCCGCATAGCAAAGTTGGCGTGGGAACCCCCACGAGGTAGTTGGGAACATGAACCTTTCCATATCGACGGCTGCGGGGGAGACAGCGCAGAAACCCTGATGATCTACATTACATGGCTCGGAGGTCACAAGACCAGGCATAAAATGGATGTGCTCTGCAAAAAGTGCCCCCAGAAAGTAAGAATATCTTGATTTCATAAATCACCAGTCTTGCGGGATCCTGACAATCTTCTTATCTTAGATGCTCCGTTACCTTGAACAGTATGTGTCAATGTCGTGATGACATATTTCGAGTACCACAACGTGAGCGCGATTCGCTTCATGGTGGTGCGAAGAAGCGGAGGATATGCCAATGTATGCAGTATAGAAACGCCCATTTGCACCGGAAGCCTTGAGGGTTTGGCTTTGAAATACCGATAGACCAAGAGGGCGACTGCGGATGGTCGCAGGGTTGAGGAACGGTAAACAAATCAACTACATAATAGTAATCTGCTCTGATCTCGCCGCCAACAGACATGAGGGTCTATCTTGTACTTCTGAAGCATCCCAGACCCATTGGATAGATGGTTGGGTAGCGATGAGATCAATTGAATATGCTGTCAAGTAAAGTAGTGCCCCGCCTGACACCTCTTATCTCGAACCTGTTTCCATCCAGAGAAGCCAGAAATGGAGCTCCTGAGGGCAATCACATTGATCCGTCAAACACTAAGAGACTCAGCTCTGGACGGCGTCCATACAGCTCCGGTTATGGCTATAAATATGGCTGGTTCGCTTGGGAAGTTGACTGCATCGTCTCGCCCTTTCCATCGTGGAACAGCTGGTGATCAGAATGCTTCTAGAACCCCTTAACTTCGGAGGTCATAGCTCAAAGAGCGAGGAATCGAATTTGGATTATTGCCACGATCTGCCTGACTACTGCAGTCCGTCGAGCCATGGGTCGCTCGGTACTCCCCGTCAAACAATTTGTCCACTTTCGGAAGCCCAGGAGCCCGAATCCACTTCTAGCGACTATGAGCCAGTATTGAACGACGTACCGACATGCGACTCGCTTGGTCCAAATGTTAATATGCAGGGGAGAATGGAGGAAATGAGCAGGGAGCTAGACATTCTGAAGGCTACTGTTCTTTGGATGCAGGGCGTACAGGACTCACAGGATAGGGTCATAAGCAGGCTATTGGTATCACAAAGACGGAACACCAGGGTTGGGGGGTCGTATGAGTCCAGGAGTTGAGAATAAGCGTGCAGGAATCTGATTACAGATAGAGTCAATTGTGAACTTTGAAGCTTCTCGCCTGATCAGATCTAGTTGCGGTGCCGGTCGCAGCCAAAAAGTGACTTCCAGATTTGACAGTCATAGTTCATTATTAGACGCTATAGGACTTCACTGAATGTGTAGTGTATTGTAACATAACAATGACCGCTATATTCGTACTTCGGTGTGTGGAATCCTACAATACAATTATCACTCATCTCCTGTGGCATCTTAGGAATTAAATAAGAAGACGACTTGTACCCCAGCAATTTTGCCGAATCAGAAGACACCATATAGAGGAAATCCAGAGGTACACCGCTGTGTATACGCAAAGTGTGATCGGTCCACCACCCCGAAGATGCAGCGATTCGATCCATTTCCAGCAACGGGCGATATCAGTCAAGAATCAAGCGAGGACGGGTTACTCTTACGAAGATGCAGGGACAGGCTTGCAGCACACGTTGGTTAGTACATGACCCGCAAGAGCAGAACTTGCTTGCCTAACAATAGTAGAAAGGAGAACTGGTGTCAAAGTAGAGCCCGCCGAGATTAGTTTGATGACGAGGCAGAGTCATGCTTATACTTGGATTTATACGACGGAAGTAGCCCATTTGTTTTCCAAGAATCTCGAAAACCACGGAACCGAGGAATATCAAAAGCTTTGTATAGAAGTGGGAAGAAGCTTCTATGCCGTGTCATTCACCAAGAGCGACTTGGCAGGCAGTCAACTGCGCTCAGCAAGCCCACCGCCATTCTGCGTACCTACATTCAATGTAGATACAATGGAGTCTGGCGAAGTAACTGAGCGCGTAACTCTACTTAGCCACCAGCTGTCCATGATGGAGACGAGTACAGCCTACGACGCAATCACCCGGATGCAATTGCAGGAAAATATCTCCACCCTGGAATACGAAAACGAACGTCTCGCGCAAGAAGCCAGACAGCAGCGGGAGGACGCCGTATATCACCGAGATTTCTTCTACAGGCTCTTAGAAGCCACAGATCAGCTGAACTTAGCAATCGGGGATATTCACCAGGATTACATCAGAACAGTCAACGTTAGTATGTTTCCGAAAGATGATATTTCATCGCGCTAGTTGAGGAGATCTTCATCTTGGATGTGCCGCGTGTACTGTTTTGCGGCATAGCACAAAATGAGAGGGTATAAGGAGTTTCGCATTGCCCAGTCTAATAATTTGAGACATTTTATTGTGGATATGGTGATTAGAGATAAATAAATAAATCCAGTTTTCTTGAACGCCGCTATGATCAGAGATGTCGATGTCGACGTCGATATATTCAAACTATGTTCGGAATCATGAGTACATCGAATTCCAAATCTAGTAGAACTGAGATGGAGGGTGACATTTGTGGTAAAGAATAAAATTTCTTCGATGCTAGATATGAAAGCAAGTTGATACAGAGATACTGACGGTATGTCATCTAAGAATGCAGGGGCTTTCGGCGGATTATTAAAGTGAGGTGTGAGGTGTGATGTCTCATGTTGGATTTCGGAGCATGCTTACTGCAGTATAAGCACTACGAGAAAGGAAAGAGAAAGAGAAAGAAATCAAGGTGCAGCGCAAAAGTTTACACATATAAGATCACCAGTCGTGTAACCTCCAGTTTACACACATCGTCTACATCTTACGCGTCTACAATGATGGCATTCGAAAAACAAGCCTCGTTCCGGGTTTTCGCAACAAGGACAGATCCATTCTATCAGACAACTGTTGGCCCTCATGACCCACGAATGCTGATCCCCTGAACCTGAGTCGCAGACGTCTCCAACTTTCCTGGATGATACTAGACCGGCCGATGTATTGCTTGACGAAGGTAAATATGGAATGTAAGGGTTAGTGCCATTCTGGTCATTGGAACTTTGGCAATCTTGCGCGCAGCCACATAATTTGTACGAGATCGTATTCATGACTGGAAAAGCAAGTACACATGCACGCGTTGTATTGGAGAGAATTTCAAGTAAATTTATGTAGTCACAGGCGACGGATAGGCCTTGTCATATGTGCATGCGCAGCGACAACCAGGACCTTATCTGGCCGAATGCTAGCACCCATAGCTTTCGTTGATTGAAGAGCGAGTCATCACTTCCAGACCCTTTACAAACAAGACGGCAAAGCACTGACTGTGGGACAGATGTGCCGGACGATGGCGACGTCAAGATACGCCTTGTTTTGTATGAACTATGCTTCCCGAGCATGCTTCATCTTTCACACCGCACATACGTGGTAACGGCCATATAAGACCAATTTCATTCTACTTTTGGAGTGGATGAACCATTGACTTAACAACAGTCATTGAAACCTAGACCGGATAATAACGGACGAATTGTGGTAGTTCTCAGGTACTTGTCATTTCAGTAGAGACGATGAATAATCTGTTGACATTGTTTTACCTTTGATATGATCGGTCTCAATTCAACGTGGTGCTGTGAAGTTCAAGTCGATTAAATCATGCAGGCTACAGTAGTGTATACACATATGCTGAGTTATCTTCTATATTCTTCATCAATGGCAATATAGTTACAGGGTGGTGCGAGTCTAGCGTCAGTAGTTTATTATTGTAGTTTTATTGACAGTGCCCTAAAATGGACTAAATATGGCGCATGCCCAGTGTGCCAATGACGCTAGTACGATCCTTGCTCTTCACACCCACTAACAGCATTTGAATGAGCAACAGTGATCACAAGGGAATTTAGACACCGTATAGGGCCGGATAAGATGATTAGGATAACTCAGGGTGTGCCTTATAAGAAGTAAGTAATTGTAAGTCGGTCTCGATACGAGTCTCCGAAGCCCGGACGCCGAAGCACCGAGGTGTTATTATGACTGAGACGTGGCGGGAGTTGATTTCGGCTCTGTCTGTGCACATGGCATGCGCCACGCTTAGTCCGTTTTGGGGTATTTCCATTAAAACTACAATAATAGACTACTGACGTTGGGCCCGCACCATCCTGTATCCTACCTTCATTGTCAAAATACATCGAAATGCTTCAACGTAAGTCCAACGAGAGCATCCAGCTTTGTATCTTCTGTGCCTGACAAGCCCCTCAATTTGATAGTAACGAGAGAACTGGGCCCTTCGTCAACACTTCGTCTTGCAAGGTTATTGCACCATTATAACTACATCTCGCTATTTACAGCCAACCTAGGCACCATATCACTTGCGTCCACAGCGCTTGATTGGCGGGAACTGATGTCCTGACCGAAGGATCTGCCGCCGTGGTGACCATTCTAATGAGCGCCACAATGACTGCCATTGTCGCCATCATGATCGCGATAATGCACCGATCAAACCCTTGTTTTCAGAGGCTCGATCTCATCGCAACGTCAACACCTCTGTTCTTAGTCGATCTCGTCGTCCTTGAGATCTTGGTTGGCCTTCTCGTGTGGTACACCAGTAGCTTTACGGCAAGATTTGCTACGTACCTCGGCATAGAACTCCTGGTTCTCATGACTTTGATGGTGTTAATAGCGATATGGGTCTGGAGGAAGATTAGGATCTTGATTCGTCTTGGTCAATTCGACAGTCTCGAGACAGATAACGTCGTCGGCGGCCTGCAAGTCCAGAAGTAGCACATAAAAAACACCGCAAGAGGCATTTGCATGATTCAGCAACACTGTAAACTGAGAAACGGAGGGAGCGAATTGTCCAAGTTTAATTTCAATGCCGTCTCGTAGGAGTAGAAACTACTATCGGGAGATGTCCGAGACCTTAGAGTAAGGGCTTATGCCTCTTGTCTTCGACAATATCCAGCTAGCTTAGCTCGCACACCTTTAGTCCAAAACGAATGTCATTATCCACCAGAGCTGGAATAAATGAAGCTTAACTATGCATCAATTGTAGTTGTACGAAAACGTGACGCTGAATGCTAGGCGATCTACGACCACGCAAATATGAAACAGACATGCCAGGACCGGAATTACAGACCAGCATGTTGACTGCTTCAAGGACTAGATTGGCACAGTTCCGATTGATATTGCATTGCATTGTTTCTGGTAAGTACAGTACAGTAAGGATCCAACATAGTCAAAGCTTACCAATATTTCCGATATTTGCCCCAGTGAAAGATGATTGTAGGCAAGATAAATCATCAGAAGGCCGATCGCCGTGCCAGGGGTTGCGTTAAGGAGACTTCCTGACTGAACAATGGAGTATATGTTGCTCTAGGTTGATTTACCAAGCGCTCACAATACTGGAAACTCCTTGAGCCAATCCACAGCCATTAACGCACCACCCAGGGAAAATTGTCCCATAATGGCGTTTCATTAGGTTAGTTAAGACAATGAGGATTGCGCATTCATCCAACCCATCCCATGTTCCCATGTTTGACAGCTGATGCGCCTATATCGACCGACGTCTGTTTTCGAACATTTATTTAGCGCCAGTTTTGAGCGCTGGACAAGTATGATGGCAATACCTAGATTGTGTCAAACATTGCCGAAACCTGTACTTACTAAAAGCCGGTGGAGGCTGACCTCGTAAGATTCATTATCAACCCACGAACCCATACCTGCGAAGAACCTATTCATGTAAACCAAGAGTCTGCCATCGTTCTGAAAGCATCGAGTCGTTGATATAATTTTTACTGAGAGAAATGTTCCACTCCAAGACGATCCTCGACCAAGAGATTTGGCAACGCGACTATGACGTTGTTCCCCCCGCACGGCCAGTAGACGTGGCGTTGCACTATGAGAGGGCCAAATCGATGTGTCGACATAGCGGTGCGTACAACTATCTTTCTCGGCGAACTAGGCTAAGATCGTCGCATGGTAGATCTGACGTTGCACGATATCGAGAAGTTGACCAAGAGGTTTTGGGATTTTCATTTCGACAGTAAGCCTCAACAGACGATGGTTTCGCATAGTGTTATTGTCTAACGAGTCCATGAAGTGATTGCCGCTCGCGATATGACGGCTTTCATTATCGCAGCAATTCATGTGAACCTCTGCATAGGAACGCTCAGCCATTTCGCCAAGGAGCGTCCAGACCTACAAGACTTACTCACAAAGCTATTGAGTTTTGAAATTTGTGGCGAGTTCATGCTGACGGAGATTGGTCACGGCTTAGATGCTCGCAACCTGGAAACCACGGCAACGCTGCAGGCTGATGGCTCTTTCGAGTTACATACTCCTACCACAGCAGCATCAAAAGTAATGCCTCCTACAACACCATACTGTGGAATGCCACGGGTCGCGATCGTTTTCGCCCGTCTGATGGTTCGAGGGAAGAACCAAGGCGTGAAGCCTTTCATTGTGTTTCTCAGCGACGCAGATGCGATGCGACCTGGAGTCTCGTCGCGAATATTACCGACGAGACCTGGTACCAAACCACTGGATCATGCAATTACGACATTTAATCGTGTTCGGTTGCCCTATAATGCCCTGCTTGGTTCACCCGCTAAGCCAGAGAATGAGCGTGCTGAGTTTCTGTGCCATATTCGGCGTGTTGCTGTTGGAACGTTGTCACTTTCCATCATGGGCATATCCGCTATCAGAGTCGGAACACGTATAGCTGCTCTCTACAGCGAGCGAAGAACTATCACGGCGCCCGATGGACATTCGGCTATGCCAATCATCGGCTTCAGCACTCAGCAGCGCCCTATCGTCGAAGGATGGGTCCAGGGCAAGGTTTTGACCGCATTCGCCCATTGGGCTGTGAGCATGTGCCCGGACCCTGCCCATCCGACGCAACACGCGCTTGGCACCATCTTCAAAGCGACAGTGATCAAAGCATCACGTGTCTTGGGGGAACTCGCGGAGAGGTGCGGATGGCGAGGCCTTTTTGCATTCAATCAGATCAGTGAACTGGACTTGACCTTTCAGGGGAACTCCATAGCCGAAGGCGACACGCTGGTACTATGTATTCGTGCGTACCTAAACTTTCTTGAAAATTGCCGTATTGGCTCAACAATGAATGAATGACTGACAAATTCTCTTCTTAGGTTTGGTCTCCGAGCTCCTTGGCGGCAAACTACAACTTCCAACCTGCCAGAACGCGTTAACGCCCTTGGCGCAGCAAGAGCACCGGTTGATGGCCGAAATTCAATCAAGACTTACGGAGATTGGAGGATACGGAAAGCATCGGACCGAGGCTTTCAATCAGCACATTCTGCCATTTTGCCGACCGTTGGTTGAAACGATCGGTCACCGTATGGCTTACGAGGCCGCTCAACGTTCAGGGGTCTCACCAGACGTCCTGGAACTGTACGAACGTCTATCTACCGGCAAGGCCTTGATCCATTTACCAGCCCAAGACGTATCCAAAGTGGGATGCGGAGATCCCCTGCTAGACCAGCAGTACGAAACAATCATAGCTAAAATTCGATCGGAGGCCCTTTGTCATGATCCGATCGACGACTACATAACGGCGCCGATCGTATCTGAAGAGAAGTGGGAGAACTTTACTGAAAGTTTGCTTTGCTTCTCCCCCCCAACAAGTCTTGATAAATACAAACCGAAACTTTGAAGAATGAAGAGCTGGACAAGCAGCTGATTGGCTGGGCCTACAAGGGGGCCCCTCATTATGTTATCTAAGTTAGCAAAAAACAAAATAAGAGAGAAATTGGTTGGTTAGATCCGGTTTTGGCATGTGATAAAATTTCCTAAACCCAAAGCAATAACAAGTGAGTTAGCTGTATAAAGTACCGACTGTGATTGGTCAAGAATAAAACCAATGATACAGGCCAGCTCTATCAGCCTGCAAACGGGGGATACAATTCAATTCAAGTGAAAAAAGAAATTTCAAAAATTGAAAAATTGAAACATTGAAAAAAAGAAACTTTGAAGAATCAGGTGTTTCTCTCCTGTATATAGAAACCATGCCTTTGCCATACGCAAGAGTAGCTCATCTAGCTTGTCACTTGCAATTTAAATATTAATCATCATCCTTATCATAATTATGCAGTATCGAAGAGTTAAAGTTTCATCTCTCACTCCACGAGATATATCCAGACGCCCAACAGGAATGTTAATGGGGCTGTGCTAACTGGTCTTGGAACAATATATTGATTGTAGAAAATTCATGTAAGGATAAAAGTTACAAGACTAGTCAACATATAAAATGAGCTTCAATCAGGGGGCCAAGTAGGAGTCATTTATTTACACAGGAAAGCATATTCGTTGTACGTATATACATTTATGAGACTAAATTTGCCACCCGAATTTGTGTTTCGTACACTCAAGCTCCGAGATGCCCTCCTCTATTCTCTCT
Source organism: Fusarium sp. NRRL 66896 (assembly GCA_014824405.1). Lineage (NCBI taxonomy): Eukaryota > Fungi > Ascomycota > Sordariomycetes > Hypocreales > Nectriaceae > Fusarium > Fusarium sp. NRRL 66896. The sequence continues at coordinate 5,624 of JABEER010000192.1, read as the reverse complement.
TTTTCCCTTCTCCAAACATGGTTCTAGTGTTATTATTTCATTCCCGCTTAACATTCTCAGAAACGTAATCCCTGAGTATGATTCGTAGTTGTATCTTTAGGCATATCATTCAGGTATAACGGCGTAGAATCTGGGTCGCCGCTTGACGCGGAGCCTTATTTACTGGGCAGACGGGTTGTTGTGCGCTGGTCTAGGGATGACTCTCGGCTTGAAAATGAATGAGGGGATGGCGCTGAGGATCGCTCAAAGTCTTGCATTACTTTCCTAGAGAATAGTGATGCCGTGACTTGGCTAAACCGTAGTTTGATTCCAAATTTCGTCCACTGGTAACGCCAAGAATCTCGCTCAACAGATGGCAAGACTGTTTCTCCTTTACCATCTTCCCGTATTCGGTAGGAGCCATGTCCTAGATGAGACTGTTTGAGGTATTTACGAAATGTCATGAGGCAGGAATTTCCATCTACTTGTTGTTAGTTATTGGAGTAATTGCAAGCCACAAGAAGAACTTCGGGCTGCCAACAAGTTAACAAAGAACAGAATATTAATTTACTGTCATATTCAGCGATAACGAGCCGAAATTGTACTTTAAGAATTATGGCATAAAGTGAAGGCTATGTGAGTATTAGGACCTGTGGCGGAAAGCAAAGAAAAGAAAAAAAAAAGAACACTTAGCAAAATATGGCCTCTAAAGCATTGCAGACTATGGCCTTTTTTACTTTATCACAGTTGATCCCTTCAAGCCCGGTCGTTATTCGTCCCGTATCAAAGCCATATGGCTCATAGTTACGGCATACTATAACGTCTTCGACCAATTCAGCTAGCCATTATCATGATCTATTCCGATGATCCGTAATCGAACATCTTGGGCACATAATGGAGGCTCAAGTGAGGACAGTCCTGAGGGAATTAAACACTCTCGCCTATCCATTCGTAGTTAAAAGTTATTGGTAACAACCCAAGATTACTGTGATGATAAGAAGGTCGACTACTGGCAAGATCTCCGTACTGCATAGACTTCATCGGTCAGTAAGGTTTTCTGTATGTAAATAGCGACGGTATCTATAACATGGTGTCTGGAATGCGATTACGAATTGCCATTGCCTGGTCCGGGTGCAAGCCTATGGCCCTATCTACCCCCTTAGCTAATTGTGTCTGATAGTAACCAGTTTGGCGGGTTTTGACCGATCTGTATCGGAATGCTTTTCCTCATAATGCCATCCTAATAGACGTTTAGATATGTAGAGCCTCACATGCTCTTGTCTCTCGTCTTCTTTTGGCCATCCGGCACGTAGGAACTGATTGCATTAATTTCAAGTAGGATAAGTATTACTTGACATGCCTGCCCACAGAGTTAGCCTTCATTCAAAACTGCGATCTAAAGTTTGAGTCTTTGACAGCACAAACGGAACGTAGCGGCGTCGTTGCCTTGACCCCAGCTTTAACCTACTACTGACAAGATTAACCGAGAAGTCTGATCTTGTCGGCCTCCAGAATACCGAAATACACACATCTCAAGTCGCTATCACACTATCCCCAGGGTATACAGAACATGACCGCTAGTATGAAGGACGGCAGAACCGAACCATGGCTATCATGGGGTGGTTTACTGCTGGAGGCTGGGACTCAGCGCCTCCTTGTCAGCTCGGTCTACGTCCTAATCTTTGTGTACCATACGCGCCGCAGTCTACCAGTCTACCGTGCCAGTTGGCACCAGGAAAGGATTTTTACCTTGACACTGCATATACTGTCTGGTGTCATCGAGCTGGCCAGGTACTATCTCCGTGCAATCGAGGGCACTGTCCTGCCGGACATTATGGACACAATTTTGTGTTTAATCCATTCCTTGACAACTCTGAGACTTGCCAGGCCATTATTGAGGGGCAATGAGACGACACGAGCGGCTTACCAGGCGCCCGCCATCATACGGCCCATACTGGCTGTCATAGCGGTCGTTCGCAAAGATTCCAGTTTGCACGGAGCTGTTGTCAAACTACTACACGCTTTCCTCTATACCCGGTTGCTCATCTTCGCATCTAAGCGAATTAGATTGACCAAGGTTCAATCTCAATCCACCATATACGCCCAATCTGTTTTTCTAGGTGCTGTCTTGGCTATAGAGTCATCTGATCTGCCTGGGGCAGTAGCGGTCTACATTGGCGCTGTTGGTTTGGTAATGGTCTTGAATCGATCCGTATCCAATCATTTATCTCGGTCAGTATGCCCCTTAGCAGACAGCATCGGAAACTTCTCTCTAACCAGATTGCAGATCACGAGAGGCAGTCAAATCTTCCCCACGGTTTTATCAACTTTTAGTACAATCCTGTTTATGGGTTGGACTGACTGAGCTTAGTAGCATTAAGGCTCATGAACCTCTAGCGCTTGCGTGCTGTGCGAGCGATGAGTATACGGATGACAAAACCGGTGGTGGAGAGAAAAAAGTCCCTCAATCTCGTCGGTCAATGAAGCAAGACTAGCTTTTCATATATAGAAGGCTATTTATCATAGGGGCGGGAAGCTGTTCGTATCTGCGACAAGCTCTACATGTGAATAGGACAAATGACAGAATTGTGTGCCAAGTTCGGGAAACGGCATATATTGTGATACTTGAATTTATAATAGCTGGGCCATAAACCAGCCGAAAGCCTAAAACGAGACCGAAGACAGGGGTAATATGCCGAATTCATTACATGGCTATTTTGATGTTGACGAATGCAATCTCGTTTGGTGTTTGATCAAAATCGACAAAGTAGATCAGCCTACATAATGGCAGCTAGGAATGCTTACTCTATATTTCTGTAGACATTTGTGATGTTATCAGTAACAATTGAAGTTTGGTAAATATGCCAGGATAGGTATCTGATATACGAGAATGAATTCAGGTGAGAATGAATTCGGATATTCTTACAGCGCTTGAACCCCGAGCCTACCTTACCTACCCTGTACCCATATTCACGTGACATTTGCCAGACCCCAAGACCGTTTTGTCGTGAGCAGAGGGCTTATATCGCTTGAGCAAGCTAGGGAAGGTGCCAGGATATAAAGTCCAGAACAGGCTACAGTTTCCGTGTGTCGAATATTGTACTGTATATTTCCAGTCACATGTGACAGTTATATCTGCAATTCTAAATCCGTTGTATTTTGACTAAAATGAGATTATATGGCGTCTATCCTCAATGCATAGCTGCGACTGGGAAAGATATTTTAATCGCTCTGCCGAAGGTCTTGCAGGAAAATGAAAAGCCGAACTGACATACACGAACAAAGATCGAAAAAAAGAGATGAAGAAATGGGGGAAGTCAAACTAGTGACAGTGGGCTCAGAAGCAAAGGAAAGGATGATCGACTTTGCAGAAAATTCAGGAAATTCTCTATTTTCTACCGCTGGTTCTCCTGTCACAAATCAAGAACAAGTGCAGGCATCTAGCTCTGCCGATATACTGCTATAGGAGGAAGGTGACTACCTGGAAGATGTTATGCAGCACCTCGCTCACATGGAGGTAGTGATTCGCAAAAACGAGCTGATATAGAGTGCTCCATAGCTAACATCGAGCAGAGTGTGACCCTCCCAAGCGTTTCCATGATCGAACAGCAAACACAAATTACGTGGCAACTACGGTCAAGCCTCATTGATTTTGTCGTCCGGTCACACCAGTACTTTTGCCTTCCTTCGCAGGTTCTTTTCCTTTCTGTCAATCTGATTGATCGATACTGCTCGAGAAAGCAGATTGGCCAAGAATACTACTTGTTGCTTGGGAGTGCCGCGCTCTGGATTGCTTCCAAATATGACGGCAAAGCCTACCCAGGGAAAGGTTTCACGCGTCCATCGGCCAAAGAGATAAGCGAACTGTGCAATGGCATATTTGATGAACACATGATAGCTCAGATGGAGATATCAATCCTCTACACCTTAGATTGGGTACTGGGTCATCCAACAACTGACCAAGGTATCAAGTTCTTGCTGGTAGGAGAGCCTGGAGATAAGGAACTCGCTAGCATGGCAGCTTATTTGTCTGAAATATCGCTTTACCATCGAGAGTTTGTTGGGGTCAAGCCTTCTATCATTGCCGAATCATGCTGCATGCTCGCCAAGATTATCCTATACGGAAGTCTATCCATAGGGGATGACACAGAGGCTGTGGTGATGGAAACTTTGAATTCTCTCTGGAAACACGTTTGCCAGCCTCCACCAGCTATTACCGAGAAGTTTCTAAGGCAGAACCGACACTATGTAGCGCAGATAGTGTTCAATCGTCTGGCAGATTCAACAGGGCATGCAACGTATGATAGACAGGCATAAAGGGAGGTCTTAGAAATCGACAATCACATAGGAGCTTGGTCGCATTGTCCTAGTATTATGGTAGATTTAAGGTAAAAGGTAAACAATTCAGACATGCTAATAAAATGTTACGATATATAATTTATTCCAGCTTGGTGTGGATAAGAAATACGGTACATGTACATATATTATTTTCTAGTCAGTAATTTCTGCAGAACATTAAAAGGGTCTACATATTGTCTTCAGACATTGTTCCGCAATAGTGCCGGATGCCAATGTTGCCATACATATATCATAGATGTATATTGTATGTTCCTGTCTAATCAAATTTACTGCTATTCAAATTCCAACAAGACAGGTTTAATCAACCTCCTAGGCGTACTTGAGATTTTGTTAAGTGGCTTAAAAAGCAACCAGAGTCTCCTATATAAACGTTAGAATGGTAGCATTAAAAACCCTAGATGTCACGGACGAAATCTCCAGAGGTCAAGTGAATGAATCTTCTCCCATTGCTCAAGTGAGCCACGTAGATAATTACTTGACCTAGGTCAACACAAAGGCGCCAATCGAGCTTCAGAAAACATGAGGAATAATCAAACAGAAAGGGGAGCCTATAGTACTTGCTTCGGCAGGATTGGTCGATAGTCGAGCAGCATGACCTACTATGCTTGGTGGCGCTCCAGTCCAGATCTGATTTGGATCTTTGGTACGCTTTCGATACCTGTAGTTCAGATATGCTCGCAACGTTGGCAAAGACTAGGTCAGCTCGATGGTCTCACAATCCCAAGGCTCTTCAACCCAGATGGCATAAAGGCACTGCTTTGTACAGTAGAGATAGTCAGAAACCTAGGATACTCATATAGCAGTATCAGCTACGGCTTTTGTGAGAAGCCATTCACGATACAAGGTTTCGACGTCCTATGGAAAACGTTCAAGCCTGACCTTATACATTCTGTATAGTTCCGGGACAAAATGAGAAAAGATCAAATGCCACTCTGGGGATTCTGTAACTGCATGAATATTAATATGACACAGAACCTCTCAATATCATAGGTAACCTATTAAGGGCTTTTTGTCGACGAAAACCTATGTAACTTGTTTGGCGAAGCCTCTGCAAGCGATAGCACGACTTCGGCCAAACTCATCCACGACTCTTCGCAACACGTCCGTTTGTGGGCGCTGGATACGGAATTCAGAAGAAGGTTCATATAACGTACATGATAAGCGAAATGGTCAGATAAGCGAAATGGTCACTTTTCTCGACCTCTAAACTAGAAATCGGAATAAAAACACAACAAATTAATTAATTAATTAAAACTACTCGCTATACTCTTCCCCAGATGTCTCAA